>ML812526.1:179713-233518 GCA_009831015.1 Picea engelmannii
GACATAAATAAAATAACATTACTAATGTAATATGCCCCAATTAAGGGGTAATGAGCCAATATTATGGCTTAACACAATCACCATACCAAACGAAATCACCTTTGTTAGTGTTCTGTCTACATGTAGCCATGTTGGCCTAGTAGATGAAGGTTGGCATTGCTTTGAGACTATGAGTAGAGGTTATCACATCACACTAGGGCTCGGTCACTATGCTTGCATGGTTGATATTCTTGGTCGTTCTAGGCTTCTGAATTAGGCCAAGGAATTTATCAATAAAATGTAGTGGAACCAGATGCAGTTGTGTGGGGAGCCTTGCTTGGTGCCTGCAGAATTCATACTAATTTTGACCTAGGCAAGTTTGCAGCTGAACACCTATTTGAATTGGAACCACAGAATGTTGGAGACTATGTGCTACTGTCAAATATTTATGTTGTAGTTGGCAGGTGGGATGATGTCCGCAAGGTTAGGGCGATGATGAAATATCGAGGGATGAAAAAAGAGCCAGGTTGTAGTTGGATAGAGGTTAATAATACATTGCATACATTTCTAACAGGAAGTACTACACATCCACAAAGCAAGAATATATATGCAACATTAGAGGAATTAAGTCAACATATGAGAGGCTTAGGGTATACACCTGATAAAAACTTTGTTTTGCATGATGTGGAAATGGAGAAAAAAGAACATATTCTCTTTTACCATAGTGAAAAGTTAGCCATTTCTTTTGGCCTCATCAATTTGGCTTCTGGAACACCTATTCACATCATGAAGAACCTTCGTGTATTTGGTGATTTCCATACTGTTACAAAGTTCATCTCTAAGATTGTAAAACAACAAATTATTGTGAGAGATGTTAATCGCTTTCACCATTTCAATGATGGGTTTTGTTCTTGTGGGGATTATTGGTGATGTCCAAGGAAACAAACAACATAAATAAAAAAATTTCATCGTTGGCATTGGTTCATAACTAAATTCTTTGAAGATTTTGGCATTAGACAAAAACAAGTATAGAACTTCAAACCAACTCGACTGGCTTTTTATGGGAGCAATGTCTCGTGTCAAAGACATGAACCACATAGAGGCACATTCTTTCTGCATAAGTTGTTTATAGAAGATACCATTTGTTGTTGCAGACAAAACTTACATGCTGCATGGATAATTATTGCCCAACGAAGTGTTGGGCATAGGCTAGGCATACTTATATTTTTTTGACATCTATCAAGTAATAAACAAAGGTTCATTTAAATCCATGCAATGTCCTATCTCTTTGAAATCCTTTTGAGAAGTGAAAAAAGAATATATGTTGTTGGTAGTTTATACATGAGTAAGTATGACTTGATGCTAACAGTTCTATTACTCAACATAACGTTTACAAAAAAATAAAATCTGAAATACTATTTTATATGGAATTCATTAGTTGATAGAATATACTTTTATCTGCCTAACGAGTTTAGAGTTTAAGAGCTCATTGTGAAATTTGGCTCTATTTTTGGCACTATTCACAAACTAAACCCAACAACATTGAAAATGTTGATGAGGGGGTGGAAAAGTTTACAATGCCTTTACTTTGTGGGAAAATTTACATATGGGAAAATTCATTGTTTGATTACAGTGATAACCACAGTCTACAACACTGTTTGATTCTTCTTTGATTGAATCGTTGGGTGCAAACTATCTGCCATTACATGCTTGTCATTTGTTGGTTTAATTAATTGAGCACATTAATTATGGGTTGTTTGATCCCTAAGATGACCTTTAATGGTATTGACCTCATATAAAACTCATTTTAGACTACCCATAGATCAATTGACCATTACTTGAGTTGCTGGAATTGTTTGTTGTGTGTGCTTCTTCCTAAATCACAATTTTGGAGAGCCATATGTGTGTGCTCTATTCAATCAAATGACGAAAATCCCGATTTCCAATTCATTTTGATTTCCTTGTTGTGTAATAACCACAATAAGTCACACAAATTCCCTGTTCACTGGTGATTCTTGTTGTCTAAACAATAGACTACACCATTATGTGCTTGGGCATCAACTCATTAGTGTGTTAATTAAGTGTTGGGAGCCTGCACACACTTTACATGCACAAAATTGGCTTCATCCTTAATTAATTACAACACCCATTGGTAACTATGTTTTTAACCATTTATCTCTAGCAACAATACATATTATTTGGTGTATGTATAAACCATCTATTTTTTTCCAAGGAAAACCTTGCAAGATCCACCCTCTTCTCTAAAATACAGATGGAGGGCATCTCAACCACCAACAACAATAGTGGCTAGTAACCCTGAGAAAATCGACCAGATTTGAACCTGTGACCTATGGCCTCCCCATCAACAACATGATGTGGGTGGATGGTTCAATTGATTGAGCTAAATCTTGGGGATATGTTTAAACTATATAATGTATGCTTGTTTGATTATATTGTTACAGATTGTTGTAAGTTGTACTTGTAACCAACTTCAAGATGTTTGATTGTTGTGTTCCTTTTTAGAGGAAATTATTTGGTACATGGTAATGAGTTCAATGCTTATATAAGTTGTCTATATATACCAATAGATGGCATGTTTCTCTCTTGAAGTTGTATATCAACAACTCTCTCCATATGTGAAACATAAGACTGATTGATAGCAATCTACCTATGGTATACTCTGTATGTCTACCTATAGGACTTGCTTACCTTTATTAATTGATGCATATTTGAAGACCTTTCCTCTGCATCTTTGACTTGCTTACCTTTATATTTGACTTTATTACCTATAGGACTTGCTTACCTTTATTAGTTTCAATGTACAATTTAATGCGAGTCTATGAAAACTAATAGGCATGAAATGCGTTCTGATGTTTTTTTAGAACAAGTGGCACATCAGTGGCTATGTCCTTCCTAATAATGAATTTGGGAATGTTATGGAAAGCATTCATTAGTGTTGGATTATGCATTGTTTTTCCACATTGATCTTTTTGAGGACCAATTGGGTTCTTTCAAGAAAAATCTCATTCTTACAACAATATTGACATCACTAGAGCCAATTTGTCTAATAGATGCATTAACTTATGCTGCAAACAGAACGTAAAGATAGAAGAATAGTGTAAAGACTTTGAGGTGTAGATCAATAAAAAGATTTTGCTGTCAGTTTTCAGTTGATAGCAGGTTTAATCACAAATTAAGACTACAGACTTTAGCAGTAGATTTTACCCAAGGAATTCTATAATATCATAAATAGGTCCATCAAAAATAAAAGTGTAAAGTCCATGCAACAACAATAGGTCCATAAATAGGAACAACTCTATTACTTGTGTTGTGGGAACAACCGGATTGCTCATTACAGGAAGAACAAGAAATAATTTTGTCATTATGGTTCAATTAATAGTGAAAGTGTGCACTTGTTTATGCCCATCCTCCATATCATAAATAGGTCCATCAAAAATAAAAGTGTAAAGTCTACAATGATCCACTTGCAGATCGATGACTTCCTCATTGTTTTCATAATATAATCCATGAATACTCATGATTCCATCATGCTCTTTCCAGATAGAATTAGAGGAAAAAACATCCACTTCTTTGTTATCTTGGATGCCATACTTGAACCATGCTTCTTCTAGCTCAGTAAAATCATTGTCATCATAGTCGATATGTAGTTGTTCCTTTTGGATAGCAGGGGTAATGTTGCATACTTTATCTTCTTCATAAAACACCAATCCTGCATTGTGGTTCTCATCAACCAACAAAGGAACAAAAATGTTATCATATTGATACCCCTTTTCTCCCAAAAGAGTGACGTTCTCACTATCACCATGCACATCAATAGTTCTATCCCCTTGATCTTCATGGTCATAACTGTCATAGAGAGGACTATTTTCAAAACTCATGAAATATGAAGTTGGATTCAGCTGGAGAAAAATTGTACACCCTTCAAACTCTTCGTCTATACCCAAATATAGGTCCCTTTTTTCTAGCTATGGAACAATAGAAATTCTAACCCCACTGCCCTCTTCACAATTTAGGCTATTTTCTTCAGTGTTGATCTTCAAAGCAGTATATTCATATAGTTTGAGACAAAAAAAGGGGATATTTTGACATTTTTGAGATTCAATGGGATTCAAGTTTAGCTTCAAATTACAAAAGGGGATATGTTGACAGTTTTTAGGCATACCAACTCAAACACAAGTGACAAAATTCATTTATGAGGCCCAAATATGAAAACGTTGATTAAAAATATTTCTTACAAATAAGGCAGATTTTTCTTCCTAGATTATGAAAAATGCTAAGATGAGGTCAAAATAAGGACTCCAACCACTCATTATAAATATATAGGTGGATATTATGCTTAGAAACAAAAGGTTCTACAAATTGATGTTAGAAGGAAGAGTTGTAGATTCATTAAGGCCAAAAACCAAGGGGTCTTATCGACACTCGTTTTAATTAAGTTGTAATGATTTGTCGTGGCTGCTCCAATGTTAATTTTGACCTCAATCTCACTCATGAATCTTAATGTTGGTTATGAGGAATGAACACTTGAGTTTCGTGTCTCAATTCAAAGGGTGAAGATCCATGAACGTACTAGAGCTCGAACCATTCCCCATGCGTGTCGATGAGCTAGAAAAGTGTGTAAATGAACCAAACAACCATGACAATTCCATTTTGAACTAATAATATATATAATATGCAAAAAACAATTGAGCTATCATGTTGTGGATGAGTTATAGAGTTTTTCTCAAGTATAGGAGTAGATGTTTGTTGTGCATGCCAATTTGAGGAAGAGACTGTAAATTTTTGATAGCTATCTACAATTAATCATTTCGTCTACTATCTAGGTTATATTGGAGATAAATGCTTCCATTATCTCCAATCTCTCACTCTGAATAGCTAATTTTTTTCTAATTTTTGCTAGATCCTCCTTCAAGGAACTGTTTTCTACCTCAAGTTGTCTCTTTTTCTCAATGCACTACATTCTCATGATTTGGAATTTTTCCTACAAGTTATAAAGTTGTTGCTCCAAATCATTTTCATTGCTTTGTACTTACTCTTCCTTGTCGATCTTGACCTCTACTAGGCTCTTCCATTCAAGGGATTCATCCCTTTCCTCCTCTATATCATTTAAGTTGCATCACATGTCAAGGCAAGGTCTGTCAATGCAAGGCATGTCAAGGCAAAGCATGTCAATGGAAGGCAAGGTATGTCAATGCAAGACAAGGCAAGGCAAGGCAAGCCATGGCATGCCAATGCAAGGAATGGAAAGGAAAGGAAAGGGAATTCATGGCAAGGTAAGGAATTGCAAGGCATGTCATGGTAAGACATGACAACGAATGACAAAGCATGGCATGTCAAGGAAAGACATGTCAAGGTAAGGCATAGCTTGTCAAGGTAAGGCATGGATTGTCAAGGCAAGGTATGTCAAGGAAAGGGAAGACATGTCAAGGAAAGGCATGGCTTGTCAAGGCAAGGCATAACCAAGCTAGGCATGTCATGTCAAGGCAAGGAATGTCAATGCAAGGCATGGCATGTCAAGGCAAGGAATGTCAATGCAAGGCATGACATGTCAAGGCAATTCATGTCAATGCAAAGCAAGGTTTTCCAAGGAAAGGCATGTTAATTTAAGTCAAGGCATGTTAGGGAAAGGCATGGCAAGGCAAGGCAAGGCAATACAAGGAATGTCAAGGCAAGGCATGGCATGTCAAGGCAAGGCATGCCAAAACAAGGTAAGGCTTGTCAAGTCAAGGCATGGCATGTCAAGGAAAGGCAAGACATGTCAAGGAAAGGCATGACATGGCTTGTCAAGGCAAGGCATGTCAAGTCAAGGAAAGACGTGTCAAGACAAGGCATGGCTTGTCAAGGCAAGGCAATGCAAGGCATGGCTTTTCAAGGAAATGCATGTCACGGAAAGGCATGGAAAGGAAAGGCAAGGCAAGGAAAGGAACTTCAAGGCAAGGAATGGCATGTCAAGGAAAGGCATGCCAAGGAAAGGCGAGGCTTTTCAAGGTAAAGAATGGCATGTCAAGGAAAGGAAAGACATGTCAAGGCAAGGCATGGCATGTCAAGGCAAGGCATGTCATGTCAAGGCAAGGAAAGGCATCGCATGTCAAGGCAAGGCATGTCAATGGAAGACATGGCATGTCAAGGAAAGGCAAGGCAAGGCAAGGCAAGGCTAGGCATATAATTGTTTTATGGTCTTTACTAACGTTTATTAGAATTGTTGAATGTTTTACATCATTGGAATGCCATCTTAGTTGTAACTTATTTGATATTTTATTATCGTATGTGCACTTTGGTATGATGTAATATGATTATCATTTCATTTCACATGTTGTAATATTAGATATATAACAGAGAAATTAACCATGTTTTTAAGCACACATAATTTGGTAACTATGTTTTAAAAACATTGTTACCAAATTCGAAGAACTGCTCTCTTCAACATGTACTTTCTTCAATAGTCTAAAGGATGGTGATTGAATTGGCGATACTTTCTAGGAGGGCATATTCAGACCTCCAAGTACTTTCTTCAATAGTCTAAAGCTACCCAAACACATTTTTCTTAGACTTCATTCTCCACATTGAGATTCCTTGCCCTAAGTCCTTGCAATATTAATTGAGGGAAACCCCCTTCAGTCAGAGGAAAGATAGCTTGAAGTGAAAGAGGTTTGGTGAGGTGACAGGGGCCTTCCCTCTAAGTTATGCATGATTTCACTTGAGCTTTTAGACTTTATCTCAACAATTGCGAGTTCGTGTGATAACACACCCGAGACATATCTTACCGATCCTAAACCTCATTACAAAAGACCCCCTTTACCATTGGAATTTAGTCCTCCTCCTCAACCAACCTTGCCTAAGACCGATGATATAGATTTAAATATTGATATGGCTAGTATCTTAGCAAAGGTAATGTACCAGCCCTCTCAGTATTGATATTGTATTTTTTTTTTAAATACCTACAACGCAGTCGCTATTGCGACGTATTGGAGTGTCGCTCCCATAGAAACCACGTCGAAGTTGATACCTATTAACGTCGCTCTTGCAATGTCCTAGACGTATCTCTTGCCATGTCCCAAATGTCTCCCTTTCCACCTACAAGATGTCTCTCTTGCGACCTCCAAGATGTCTCTCTTGCCACCTCCAAGATTGTCACTCCCATAGAAACCACATCGGAGTTGATACCTCTTAACGTCACTCTTTCCACCTCGAAGACGTCTCTCTTGCCACCTCCAAGACATCTCTCTTTCCACCTCCAAGACGTCGCGCTTGCCACCTCCAAGTCGTCTCTCTTGCCACCTTCAATCCGTCGCTCTTGCCACCTTCAAGACGTCGCTCTTGCCACGTCCAAGCCATCTCTCTTGCCATGTCCAAGACGTCAGTCTTGCCACATCCCAGACGTGGCAATAAAGACTAAATCTACGTCGTCAAAAAAGTGACATCATGTGAAACGACGTTTGAGGGGGTCCGCTCTTTTTTGTTCTCCCGACAATATAAAGTGGCAATTGCGTTGAACGCACCATCGGAGTTTGACCCAAATGCACTAGTGCCTTGACCAAGTTTTTGAGGATCCTTGGTTAGGTTTGACCTATTTTGGGACTTCGACAGGATGTCGAAGGCAGAGCGCAAGTCAAAACGGAGATCGCGGGATCTCGGCCCCTTGTTTAGGGATTTTGGGTTTTGGGCTTATGTAGTGGGTATGGGGATGTCGGCCCATGGGTTTACCCATGGTTAAGCCTTTTTTTAATGTATAAATAGATGTCTAGGTAATGTAAAGAGGGGCTTGGTACATTGTTTAGTGCTAATACAAGATACACATCTTTGTGATGTTGTGCTAAGTGATAGTTGTAAATGCTTTGTGCATACTATGTGAGGCTTGCAAGGCTAAGTGCAAGTGGTTGTAAGAGATTCTATAGAGGCTTTGTGATGTAACCTGTCTCGGGGAAGGAGGATCTGGCGAGGTGCGCGCAGAGCTCATGTCTTTTGCGGAGTAGGGTTTTGATGATATGTGCTTGTAAGAAGCTTGACCAAAGATAATAAAGAAGAGAAGAGTTGGTGGACGTAGCCCCAGGCTAGTGGTGAACCACGTATATCCTATGTTGTGGTTTCTTTCTACGTTGTGAATGTTTTATTGTTTATATGATTACTGCTTAGTGTAATGATGTATGCTTAGATGAATATGATAGCTTAGTGCTTAATGATGTGAATGAGATGCTAGATCTGATCTATGTTGATATTCTTAGTTCTTGAATATATTAGATCTGGATGAATACTGTGTTGCTCTGTAATTAGGGTTTATCTGCACTGTAAACAAAGGTTAAATACTAATGAACTATAACTGCTAAGTGCTCTGTTAAGGAGATAAAATCACAGATATGTGTCCCAGCTAAGGTTGTAGACAATGGAGTCTTGTAACCACCCCTACCTCTACCTCGGGCGAGACTTCATCTGCTTCGCAGGTGTTTTCGAAAGGCTCGGTTGTTAGGGTTTTGTTGGTGCGTTGTTGAAGCGTTGAACCCTGGGTTTGCTCCTGTGCCAACAAGAAGCTACAAGAGAGTTCACAGCGCCTGGCGCTACGAACTAGTTTATGCAGTCAGGCACTACGAACTCACTGATATAGTTGGCGCTACAGAATTTGTTGCGAACTCCTGTTTTAAATATTTCAAGGGGATCAATGGTTACCAGATGGATAGGCGAGTACGTGACAACTGCTAGAAAAAAAATTGAAATATGGAGGGACACCTGATAGAATAAGATGCGCTCAAAAGACACTTCATCAAGCCTATTGAATATGTTAGGTTAGTTTCCAACATTGAGCCTAGTTTTTAGTAGTTAGTTATTTTTGTTGAACAATGTTAGTTACACTAGCTTCATGATGTGAGAATCCTATGCTAGAGCACGGAGTTCAAATTGTACAACTATTATTCATATCCTAGGCTATAAGGTACACATTCTAAGTCATTGTAAGGGTTCAAATGGTTGATATGAGACTCTTTCTATAATGTACTGATGTAACAGAGGCAACCCTAGATTTTATGTATCAGACTTGAGAATTTTTGTCTAATAGAAGTCATCTTCTTTCCTATCATATTGGTTCTCTTTTACTATGAATTTACTGTCATTGAATGCTTCAATTGATATTTATAGTTGTATTACAATGGATGTTTCATTGTGATGTTGTTATAATTGTTCTCATAGTTTTAGCTTTGATTAAAGAAGTTCTTGTGTCTAAAGATTTTTTTTCATTGGTTTGCTAGTAATGCATGATGTTAATAGTAGACTTAATTCATATTTCTCACTAAATTATTCCTTCTATCCACCTTACTCTTTAAAACTCTGATCTAATTTAGACAAGACCTCATTTTCTGATGCATCTTATCTATAAATTTTTGTGATTTACATTGTTGGGTTGAGTTTTATCCATTTGACAATTTATATTAAAACTTACCTTACAAACCTATGGATGGGTCCTGAGCTTACAATTTAGCAGTCAAAGTGTGAATTTTAGTGCTAACATTCTTGGCACCGTTGTTGGTGAATGAATTGAAAACATTTCCCTAGGTTGAACGAGAGAGAAAAGTGATGATTCTGAAGGTGCACAATGATCAGTGAATTGAATTGAAGACTGTAGATTTCACCTAGAGAGTCAGCTGTTTCAGTTGTGGCTCCTAAAGGAAGACACACAAGGTATACTCCACATTTACCTCTGGATACACCTGAAGCTGACCCAAAGAAGATCATCAAGGAAGGAAAATATTCTCAAGAAGGATTTTCATCTATTGTTTCAAGTACTACTGTAAATTTTCTTGATTCTACTTTTAAAGCACTAGTAGTTGTATCTAGTCCTCCTCTTTTACCTTTTGTTGAAACTCCTAGAAATTTAAATCTTGGATATTTCATTGTAGAGTATTCCTCTTTTTCTCGTTACTTGAAAGAAGAAATCTTTGAAAATTTTGAAGTGCTTTCCTCACCTAATGTTGTAAGTTTTTTTAGACATGAGAGTCTAGAATATTTTCCTACCCTTGGTTCTCCTTCTCCTCCCTCCCTTAAACTTGTTGTGACCAAAGAAGAAGGAAATTCAGTTCCCTTGGAATTTCCACCATCCTCTTCCAGGACTTAGCTTCTTTTGGTTAAAACTGAAACTTCCCCATCCTATACTCTTCCTTATCCTAAGCTACCCATCATTAAGACTGTAGTTGTACCAATCAAGACCCAGTCTCCCTCTAATTCTCCTAGATTTTATAATCCTCCTCTTCATAATCAAATGGCAGGTGCAAACCCTCCTAGAAATAGGGTGTATTCCATAGTGGTTGCTAGGTATTCTCCTCTTGTCCTTCCTCATCCTATGAATTCTCTCCCAGTTTGAGACTATCTTAACTACATGCCCAAGTTTACAGGAGAAAAGGACATAACTGCAGAGGAGTACCTTACATCATTTTATAACTATGTTTATAATCTAAATATTGAAAATTAGGATGTATGGATGACATTTTTTTGTACAAAGCCTTGATGGTGAAGCCGTGAAGTGTTTTAGGGGTTTAACTCCTAGATAAATTTCTAGAATTGAATCCCTCAATGATTCCCTTCTGAGGCATTGGGGCGATAAGAAATATTTCTTGTATTATATTACAGAGTTTGGGTCACTCAAGAGAAAATAAGGGGAATCGGTTTTAGATTTTTCCAAAAGTCTTAACAAAATGTACAATAAAATTCCCATAGAGAAAACCTACTGAAACCTATGCCAGTTCTTTTGATCTTGATTTTTGTCTCCTGTTGAGAGAGAGGAGATCTACCTCATTATATCATATGCAAGATGCATCCTTGGAGGTAGAATCAAACATATTGGCAGTTGATAAGCTAAGAGGAAAATCTGATAGAGATAAGAGAAAACTAAGGGATGAAACTTCAACTTATGATTCTTATGGTATCAACCCTCAGGTACATGAAATAACTAAGTTGGTTAAATCACTTTCTACAGAAATGGAAAAAATTAAACTTGAGGGAAGACAAAATATCAGAAACACATAAGATACTGGTAACAGAGGTAATTTCAGAAGACAAAATAATTCTCCTCAGATCCTTCAAAGATATCAGAGGAATAGAGATGAACAAAAAGTTCAGACCCCTCTTCAGAATAACATGGTTGATGATGAAGTAGGAGAGGATAAAGAAATAGACCCATAAATTCATTGTTTGGGTGATACCTCCCCCTCCCCTAATTTAACTCAATCTGCATATGAAGAGTCCACTATAGAAAGTCAATTGAATGAATTGAGTAAATGGGAGAAAACAAATGAAACCCAAAATAAATACAACTTGAGGTAAAAAAAGAAGGATGGAAAGCCTAGTACATTTGATCATCCAAGAAAAAAAAATTATGCTAAAGTTGTGGCTTCTATCAGCAAGGAAAACATGGAACAAAAAAATCATTCAATGATTAAGAGCCTTGTTCCAGAAATTAAGGATATTCTGAAATCTCCCTGTTCCTTCAGTTTTGAGAATGAAATTCAAATGATAAAAGTTCCAGTCCCATTTTTAGAACTAATTAAAAATGAATAATTTAAAAGGTATCTTTCCAATATGTTGAAACCTGATTCTTCTTCAAATTCCACAAACTCAGTGAACTTACAAGATGAAAAACCAACAGTCATATTGGGGCCTCTGGTAGAAGATAGGGATGACTCTTCTCCTCCCTTTTACACATCATTGCATATTCAAGATAAAAAAATTCACAACTACTTGATGGACTCAGGTGCATCTCATAACCTTATTCCTAAATTTGTCATGTATGAGCTAGGTCTAGAAATTACTAAAACCTATCATGACCTATAGTCCTTTCACTCCTGGAAAGTGAAATTCCTTGGAGTGATTAAAGACCTGGTTGTTACCCTATTTCAACTGCCCATGAAGAGTGTGGTCATGGATATTGTAGTGGTTGATGTCCCCCCTAAGTTTGGGATGTTATTTTCAAGATATTGGATTAAGAGACCGGGGGGAACATTGAATATGGATCTTTCATATGCCACTATTCATGTGTTTGGAGGAGATCATAGAAGGTTGTAGAGGGAAGCACAACTATATTACATCATCAATGATGAAGGTAATCCAACAAACCATCCAATTTATGTAGTTGACACTGATCTTGGATCTAGTATTTTACAACTTACTGATGCTCCTCAGCCACCCAGGGAAATCAGACAAAATCCTATAAAAACATGTGAGACACCTCCTCAAGATACCGTAGTTTGGAATATTTTTTTTGATGGGGCCTCTTATAAAGAAAGTGATGGTGCTGGAGTGGTTTTTATTTCCCCATCTCAAGAGATCACATCCTTGTCTTATAAGTTGGAGTTTGAAACCACAAATAATGTTGCAGAGTATGAGGCTCTAGTTTTGGGTTTGAGGGATGCTAAAGATATGAATATTGAGTTAGCAGTTTTGGAGATGTTGAACTAATTGTGAATCATGTTAAAAATATGTATCAAGAAAAAAATCCCAAGTTGAGGACTTATAGAAATGAAGTTTGGGATATTATTGGAAATTGTTTCTTAGCTTTTACCCTCTGTTTTGTTCAAAGGGAAGAAAATGCTATGGAATATTCTTTGGCTATTTATGCTAGTAGCTTTAAGATCGCTTTTCCCCCCAAACTCAAGTATGATTTAGAGGTGAACTATAGACCCTCTACACCTGACAATGTCAAACATTGGAAGGTATTTGAGAATGATCTTGAGATTAAGATATTTCTGGAAATAGTGGAAGAGTTTTTTTCTCTTCACATTGATCAAGATCAAGATGATAGAAAAAATCCTCATGCTGACATTTTCCTAAAAAATTTTGCAGACCACAAGATTTTCCAATTTCCCAGTAACCATATTCCCAAAGGATTGGTCCCTTTGGAGAGATTATTTGATAGAAATGATGTGGCTATGAAGGTTAAGGGTTCAAATGAAGAAGGCGATGTGCCAGAATGAAATTTAGGTACTGAGGAAAATCCCAAGTATGTCAAGTTGTCTACCAGTTTATCAGAGGTACAAAGGTCTGAGTATGCGAAGTTATTAAAGGACTTGATGTATTTTCCTGGAAATATGAGGATCTACATACTTATGATACAAACATCATTCAACAAAAAATTCCTTTGAATAATGAGACCAAAGCATTTAGGTAGAAATTAAGACAAATTAATACCATGTTGCCGACAATAATGGAAAAGGAGGTCAAGAAGTTGTTGGATGCTAAAATTATCACACCCTTGAGGTACTCATAGTGGGTGGTTAATCTAGTACTTTCTAGAAAAAAGAATGGTGAAATCAGACTATGTGTTGATTTCATAAATTTAAACAAGTGTTCTAAGAAAGATAACTATCCCTTGCCTAAGATGGAACATATTTTGAAGAGATTAACTAGTTCAGCAAGGATGCCCATGATTGATGGCTTCTTAGGATACAATCAGATCTATGTTTTACCCAAAGAGAGAAAGAAAACAACTTTCACTACTCCTTGGCGTACATTCATGTATTCCAAAATTCCCTTTGGTCCTATGAATGCAGGAGAAACCTTCCACGGAGCCATGGATATTGCCTTCATTAGGGAAAATGAAATTTTTTTTGTCATCTATATGGATGACATCACATTGTTCTCAAGATCTTATAAGGAGAATAATCATCATTTGGAGAATGTCTTCTTAAAATGAAGAAAGTTTGGATTATCACTCAATCCTAGGAAGTATTTTTTTTCTATGAAAGCAGGCAAGTTGTTGGGACACATTGTCTCAACAGAGAGGGTAAGGATTGATCCAAGTAGATTAAAGTCCATTAATAATCTGTCTCTCCCTAGGTCCAATAAGCAGATTCAGTCTTTCTTGGGTAAAATAAACCTTTTACGAAGATTCATCTCTAACTTTGTTGAATTGGTTAAGTTTATCACATCTATTCTTAGAAAGGGAAATGAGGTGAAATGGACTATTGAATCTTGGAATTAATTTGATAAGCTCAAACAAGAATTGACTGAAGCACATGTTCTTATCAACCCCGATTATTCAAAAGAATTTATGATATTTTGTTTTTCCTCAAATGACACATTGGTTTTTCTTATTCTTTAGAAAAACACTGATGGGATGGAGCAACCCATTTCCTTTTTCAATAGGGAATTAAGGGATGCATAGTTGAGGTATGATATTATGGAAAAACAGACTTATGCTTTGGTTAAATCCCTCAAATCCTTCAGGGTATATATTTTTCATTCGAGGACTATTTCCTATGTCCCATCAACTTCTGTGAAGAAAATACTAATCCATTCTGACATAGATGGAAAGAGGAGCAAGTGGATTTCCAACATTTTGGAGTTTTACCTTGAAATTAAGCCTACCAAGTTGGTGAAAGGGAAAGGTTTAGCGAGGTTTCTAGATGAATCAAATTGTAAAGAACTGGGGGTTAATTTCATGAACCTGAACTCTGAAAACCAGCAAATTGATATCTCTAATAATAGTTCAGATATCAGTCCAAAGTTGGCAGAATGTGTTTGGTATAAAGACATTATTCATTTCTTGAAAAAGTTACAGCCTCTTGATGATTTTGAGAAGAAAAAGGTGAGATATTTGAAGCTTAAAGCAATCAAATATTTCCTCATTGATCACATATTGTATTGGAAAGATCCTATAGGGGTTATTTTGAGATGTTTGGATCCAGAGGAGGCTCAAAAGACCATGACTAATTTTTATGACAACTTGTGTGGAGGTCATCATTTTTGGAGGACCACGACATGTAAAATACTCAGAGCTGGGTATTTCAAGCATAGCCTTTTTACTGATGTATGTGAAAATACTAGATCCTGTGATAAATGTTAGAGATTGTCAAGAAAACAACAACTGAAATATTTTCCCCTGAAGCCTATAGTGGTTTCTGGTCCTTTCCAACAATGGGGACTTGAATTCATTGGGGAAATTCATCCAGCTTCAAGTAGTCAAAATCATTGGATTTTGACTGCAACTGACTATTTCAACAAGTGGATAGAAGCCATTCCTACAAGGAGTGCCACACATAAGGTAATTATTGGTTTTCTTGAAGATATTGTGTTAAAATTTGGTTTCCAAACCAATATTGTTACTGATAATGTTCCATCCTTCAATGTTAAACCATTAATGAGGTTTTGTAAGAAGTATATTATTCAACTAGTTCAATCTACCCCTTATTACCCCTAAGGTAATGGTTTAGCAGAGTATTCTAACAAGAGCCTGGTAAAGATTATTAAGAAGTTACTTGAGGATAACAAGAAATCATGGGACTCAAAGCCAAAATTCTCTTTATGGGAAGATAGAGTAACTATAAAGAGATCACTTGGTATTTACCCCTTTCATCTTGTTTATGGGACCGAGGTTGTCTTTCCTTCTCAACCTGAAATACCTGTGGAAAATTTATTACAAGATCAACAAGGATAACCGGATGATATGGACAAAAGGATGCATCAACTAGTATAAGTACAACAAACCAGGGAGAAACTCCTTGATAAAGCACAAATTCATCAACAAAAGATCAACAAATCTTTTGACAAAAAGGTAAACAAAGAATATTTCTAGTTGGGAGATCTGGTGCTCAATTGGGATGCAAAAAGGAAAGATAAAAGAAAACATGGTAAATTTCAATCCTTGTGGATTGGTCCTTTCAAGATTTATGAAGTTTTTCAAAATAACACTTATAAATTGCAGAACTTGGAAGACTCTAAAATTTCTGGTGACCCATTTAATGGGCACTTTCTGAAGAAATATTTTTCTTAAATCCATGAGTGGCTTTCCCTTCCATTGTAAATATTGGTTTTAGTTTGTTTTTGTTTCTCTTGAATAATGACCCCATATCCCTTGGATAAAACATTGAAACTGCTTGTTCATGGCAACTCACAGGGAGCATGCCATCCCTTGTGAAGCCAATGTTATCACATAGAATTGTTTGGGTCAAGAAATTACTTTAGCCTTTAATTTTGTGTCATAAGTGTTGTTTAAAGTTTAGGTTTTTTCCTTTTCCTATAGTAATTTTTCATTCTTGACACAAATAAACTAAATTTAGTGTTGGATTTGGTCTATAGTCCTTGGGTTATATCTTGATTATCATGATAACTTGGAAAAACCTTCATTTGTCACATATTTCATTTCTCCATTATCACCCTGACATGTCACCTCCTCCATGTTGTACTCAGACCCCTCCTTTGTGTCGCCTTTACCCGTTAGGATGTCAAATCAAGTTTGATCTATACATTGCCAACTAACTAGAGAGTTTGTATCACATCATAAAGTACATCATGCATTCATTACCATCATTTTGTTCATGATTCGTGTCATAAATATCTCCTTGATTTCAGAGATGATATTTTAAACTATAGCTAGGGATTTTGTCATAAAGGCTTCTAATTGTTTTCTCCAAGTTTTCAAATCATTTTTAGCTCCACGTTGCAAATATGGTGTTTCAGAAAGGTGTGACGAAGTTTTCTACGAATTAGCTAGAGAAGGTGAGTTTGAGGTTAGGATACATACATACACAATTGTTCAAACTCAAAGATATTAGTTTTCAAGTCAAAGCCACCAGTTACTCCATGAGTATTTTTACTTCATTTGAAGGACATGAAAGGATCTGTTAGTTGTTTTTATTTTTTGGTGCTGTGAATTGGTGATATGCGCTACAAATTATCTCACTTACCTTTTGACACTTTCCCAACAATATTGGATGTTCTTTGAAACTTGTTGCATTAAGACTTAATAAGTCTATGTTTCAAGCCAACTTTCTCGTCATCCATTCTGTCGCTTTGCTTACATTCCCAGGCATTGCGAACCTTCTGGTTTGGTGCTGCGAACTCTGTGCAACAAGCTTGGCACTTTGAATCCATTGTCCCAATACCAAGGTACAAATCTCATTTTCATCATGTTCTCATTTTAAATTACACTCCTATCTGGTCTGAGATAAAAAAAAAAATTCACTTGTGAAGACGTTTTGAGTTTTGCAAGAGAATAGTGATGTGGTGAACAAGACCTGTCTTACAATGAGTTGTTTCTTTATTCCTTCATGATTGTTTTGTAGTCTTCCTTCATATTCCTGACTAAAATCTACCTTGTCTTATTCATGGAGGTCGAATGGGCTGATAAACACACCAATTTTTATACAGAACCAACCTTTTGAGAAAGTTCAATAATTAAAACCCTAGTCCTTTGTTTTCCCTGTTTTTCCTCTAGCATCATTAAAACTTGTGGTAAGGTTTTCTTAATACCACATTAATGGATAATCCACAACAAATGAAAGCTCAAAAAGGAGGGGGGAATTGTGAGGACTGAACCCTATGACATGCAATTCTTTGTTGCTAAACCCTTAATCAAGGAAGTCTTCCAAAGAGTGGGATATTTTAATTTCTATTAGAAAATGTAGAGTGGGCACCCTGAGGTGGCTAGGTAATTTTCCCTGAACTTTGATGGGACCAAGACCAAGTTTAGGGTACTTGAATTCAAGGTATATGAAATGACCATAGTAGCAACTACTTAAATACCTAATACCAGAGAAAGATGGTTTAAATACATGAACCTAAATCCAACCTTCTCCAAAGAATTCCTAAAACTAGAATATCAAGGAGACAACTTATCAAAAGCAATGCCTAGGATCCATATGATTGAAGGTTTTGATAAGATGTTAAGGTTAATACAAAGATAATTTACTTATGCAGGGAGATTCAACATGATTTATCAGTACCACATAAGACTTTTGTTGCACTTCATAGGCAAATACCTTATGAATATTACTTTTTATTTGTTTAGGAGTATTGGAAAAATGGTTGACAGAGTCCAAGCTAAGTCTAATGCAGTTGATACAAGTGTTTTTCATTAAGGAATAATTAAAATTCTTGTGATGGAGGAATTAGATAATAAAAACATTGATTGGTAGGAATCCATTACTTCTTCACACTTTGAATTAAATGTTTCTCCTATTGCACAATCCAAGGTACAAAACACTCTTTAGGATGACAAGAATGTACATACAGAGACAAATAAGAAGAGGAAGAGCATAGGTACTGTTGAAAATGATGAAACTAGTAAGGAACAAGAATGAGAAGGAGGATATTATCACTTTCCATAAATAGAGGTTTCACCTAACTAGCTCCGAAGTCAGTAGAGATTCCATCAACCAGATCCACAGACTCGAAAGGAAGGAGGTTACTTTTTTATTCACCATCTATTGCAGATAAAGCTAAGGCTAGGATACCTTTCACTAGATCATCAACAAATCAGGAAAGCATTGTGAAAGAATACACAATCGAAACTCTATTAAAGAGAAAAGGTAAAGGTAAGACTTTACCTATTGAGGATCACATCAAAGTTATAGGCATAACTATTCCTCTAGAAAACCTTATCTTTAAAAGGTTGAACATACAACTTAAAGAGGCCAGAGATGGAATTGCTAAATTAAAAAGGGAGAAATTAGTTGAAAAGAAGAAGCCAAGTGATCTCATGGATATGTATCGTGGGGCTCTTGTAAAGGCCAAGTTCATAGATAAAATATGTATACATCTCCACAGGCAACTTAATAACTTATACAAACATAATATAGCCTACCAGATTTAGATCAAGGGGTTAAAGATGGAGCTGCAACCTTTTAGGGAAGATCTAGACAAGAATACTTTGGATGTGTTGGCCCAAGTTGCCAAAATAAGGCTTTCCAAACTCAGAAAGTAAAAAAGATGAAATTTCTTAAAAACGTTTAGTTTTGGATAGTGCCTGTTTCTTTCATTTTTGATATTTTGGTGAAGTATGATGCGTATGATTAAGTTTTTCACTCATACAACATATAATGAGTTTTTTACAACATCTCTAGCTCTGAAAGTGGTTTTTTGGGTGTTTTTGGGCACCACTAGTTATATTAAGCAGCTATAGGAGAGTTTGCAGCACCTGGCATTGTGAACTAGTTTATGTAGTTAGGTACTGTGAAATTCGATGTGAACTGAATGATACAATTGGTGCTACAATTTTTTTTGTGAACTCTTGTTTCTTGATATTCATCCCAAGGGCACATCCTTTGCAGATTCCTTCATGTGTAGACTGCAACTCTGGTATTCCTTCAACCATTCTTTTGATAAATGGTAGTGCTTTATAATTAATATGAGCGTACCTTCTGTGCCAAATTTCATTAGGGTTGACTTCGTCATGTACAAGAGATTCTTCATTTTGTTCTAGTAGTCTGTACAAATTTCCTTCAGGACTTCCGATAACCCTAGAATTCTCTATGTTGGAGTCTTTATGCCATGATAACACATTTCCATCCACAAAAGCTATTATGTTTCCCTTGTCTTCTAGGCAAGATATTGATACAAGATTCTTTTCTAAACTAGGTACATATAAAACATTGCTTAAGTGAACATAATTACCTGTTTTCATTTTGATGGCGGCTTGTCCAAATCCTTCCATGGGGTAAGTGGTTTTGTCTCCAAGCTATACCTTGTACGAGGTCTTTTTCTCATTTAGATTTGAGAGTCTGGCTTGATCTGTCGTCATGTGCCTAGAATCTCCGCTATCGATTATCCATATGTCATCTTCAATCGTTTTGGTAAGTGCTGAGTAGTGTAAAAGACTGATTGTTTCACACATATCTTCGATTGACTAGTAACTGGTCATGCCTTGATCCAAAACTTCAACTTTGTCATTTCTATATTTTGAGAGAGCCAAAAGGTGCGTTGAGTTAGGGTGCATCTGAATATCTTGTTTTTGAGCGAGATGCTCCATTGCAGGGTGTTGGATCTGAGGTTAGGGTTTCTGCAACTACTTTTGCTAGTAACCCTAGCAACAGTGTCTTTGGAAGTTGCTTCTTCTAGTAACCCTAGAGGAAGTTCCTCAGCGAGCTCAATACCCTAGCAGTTATGCTTCCTTCCAGAGTTTAGACTGAATGAAGGAGATGTGGGCCCATAACCTGTTAGAATATCAAAAATTGTGCTCGTTTTACCATAGACAATACCCTTGTCACCCAACCATAGGCCGAAGCCACCCTCTGAGCACCTTGACCTTGACAAAGAATAATACTGGTAGCAATCAATAGCCAAGCAAGGTTAATGCACCAAGAAAGAATAGAAACCAAGCTGATCAGATAGTCCCACCTAGAAATTGGCACAACACCTTCCCCAAAAACTTGCGCACAAAACTACCAACTACAGTGTGAAAAAACTGCTCTCTGCTATTCTGAGAAGTGTGTATAATGAGAACTGGTGCCCTGTATTTATAGTGGTCTGGCAGACTTACTGGGGCCGAATTCTCCTTCTGGGTACTAATTAATTCACATTAATTATATTTCTGCAGCCGACATCTCATCTAGGGTTTCCTTTACTTCTTTGCTTCCTTCCGGAATATACTAATCTCATCATAGGTCACAATAGAGGTTCATACCTCCCGAAGCTACCCTAATATCAACAAGTTGGTGTAAGTTGGTACCTCAACTTTCCATGGTCGTAAAGTTTTCATACGACCTCCGTTTTAGGCGCGTGATAGCCCATTGGAAAGGTATTTTAGATAAATACACATTTCACCATCAAACTCTAACTTTGTCTACAATTTGACTGTGGCGAGACATAAAAAACAATGTTTAGGGCCCCAAAACGACCCTAGAAGTACAACAAGATGTGTTGACATGAAAAAATAAAAAATAAGCCTATTGGATTAGGAGAGAGGCCACTAGTATCCACTTGCAGGATGTTTGGGGCTTCAGACAACCTCAGGAATGCAGAACCCACAATTACAAAGAAGTATAGAAGAACGTGTCGAAAAAAACCGAACAAGAGGAGCTAGTTTGAATAGATTGGTCGCCACAAATATCCACCTCGATCAATTAAGAAGATCAATATGGTATTATCATTATATGTATTTGATATTCTATGAGCTCAGGAGAGGAATCATATTATATTGCACGAGATCATAGTATGCAAATATCCATGTACAAAAGGAATTAAAAGATGAGGAGGGTCATAAACTGAATATCAATGCATAAAAGAATGCACAAATAGTTATTAAAAGCTCAATAGAAATAGAAATGAACATATCAAAAGAAAGAAAATCAATCAAAGATTAGAAGAGATGATGCACATGAGCCATTCTTTCTTATTTCGGGACAATCTAGGATCATTAGTCGAGGTAAATTCAGAGGTTGGGAAGGATTAAATTTAAACCATCAGATCTGAAGCAGGAGCTTCGGATGGTTTCTCGTCCATTAAGATCAAGGAAGGATGTGAGTCATCCGATATAAGAAACATTTCAGTAGTTATATTGACCGTCCGATCAAAATAAAATTTAAGGATAGGATAAGAAAGGCCAAAGGTGTGAGATCCCGAATATCCTAATTCCCGACAATGGTTGCATCATGTTAATCCTTTTGTGTCAAAGAAGGATTGCTAGATGAAATCAAGTTACTTGAGGTTTATTCAGGGAATCTCACTCTGGGAGAATTGGGAAGTCGGAAAAGAGAATAACCCTAAGTCCCGAAGGTCGAAATGAATCTATACCATTGATCTAGAACTGATCATAGTCATTGAATCAAGGATTCATGAGATCCTGAATAGCCAAAATCTAGACAACCGTTGGATCGCGTTAAGATTTTCGCGTCAAAGACAGATCGTTAGATGAAGGGAAGTTACTCAAGGTTTATTTGGGGAATCTCACTCTGGGAGAATTGGGAAGTAGGAAAAGAGAATAAACCAAAGTCCTGAAGGCTGAAATGAATCTAGACCATGGATCTATAACTGATCAGAGTCATTGGATCAAGGATTCACGAGATCCTTAATAGCCAAATTCCCAATGACCATTGGATCGTGTTAAGATTTTTATGTCAAAGAAGGATCGTTAGATGAACTCAAGTTACTCTAGTTTTATTTAGGGAATCTCACTCTAGGAGAATTGGGAAGTGGGAAAAGAGAATAACACAAAGTCCAGAAGGTTGAAATGAATCTAGACCATTGATGTATAACTAATCACGGTCATTGGATCAAGGATTCATATGAACCTATGATCGTTATATCCAGGAGGAGGACATGTGACACATTAGACAATCCACGTCAGTAAATACCATGTCAACAAGGGAAGATGGCGCAATCAAATGGTGACAGGTGTCAAGGTCCACTTGGCATTTTAGGTACATATAAGTCACAAATCTAAGTGACACATGGCAGCCACTTGGCCAGTGATAATTCAGTAGTGATGTCAGCAAGTTACGTCACTCCAGGAGTTTGTCCTTCGGGGGAATCCAACAACTACATGAAGCACTGGAGGCTGAAGTTAATGCTTACTGTTGATCTAATATCCTCCAGATTCTCACATGACCTTCAGATCAAAACATAGTGGAAAGATGATGTAAGCACTCCCATGTTGACCACTTTAGTGCTGACCAAATCCAATGAAAATTGGAACAACAATTACCCAGACCTCCAAACCCCCGAAGTCCCGAAGTAAATAGTGGTTGTTGATATCAACATTTGATTAAGTTATAGTTGTTGGATAAAGAAATGGAAGGATAGTGTAAGGATCAAAGATAGATCGTTGATTTGGTTCCGGGAATCATGCTAACCATTGGGTCAATCCCTATGATAGGTCAAACTTTAGAAGACTGGATCAAAGAGAAAACGCTCGAATGTCGAAGTCTAGAGGACTAGGTTCCATCCCCCAGTCATGGTCATGAACACATAAGACGTGAATCACTAGGAACATCGCTTAAATTTATAAGCCCATGGTTTTGTGCATATGGTCACATGTAAATGGTTTGAAGGAATTGCCTCTACAGAATTTGATTTCTGCAATATTTGCGAAGACATGGAATCGAGTTAAAAATGAAATCGATCCATATTAGATATCGATTTATGAAAATCACTCTAAATAACTTGAAAAACCTTCACGATAATGTTTGAATAATAAGGAAGAAAAAAAAAACATTATTTTTTTTAATCTAAATAAAGAGGTGTGATGATCCAAACAAAGGGACACAATGATTCATAGCTCACACTGGTTGGGTGACTATATAAGCAAGGAAGACCAGTGAAGAAGAAGTGTCCCTATAGTCTATATTAGAATATCAAAACAACAAGAAAGTCCAATAAGAAGAACTAGCGATTCTTATGAAGTGGGGGTGGAAGGGAGGAGCACGAAAGGATTCATATCCTTTACTAGGTAAGTGTAATTTAAGGGAGTTGGTTCCTTAAAAGGGAGTTGGTGCTTCCTAGGGTTGGTTCCCTAAAGAAGGGGATTTGTGTCTCCTAGAGTTGATGTTCTAAAAAGGATTGGTTTCCTTCACCATTCTTCATAAATTCTTGTAATTCCTATTAATTATATTTATATAATTGATTTTACAAACAATTCCATTTTTTTATCTATTGTGGTAATTAACAAAATATAAAAGTAAATTCTATTTTTTTTAAAAAGGGTAATAATGATTCACCACCCCCCCTTAGTATTCCAACAATTGTTATGAGAGCGGGTGCCTTCAATAGAGTTTAAACTACTAGAAGGTAGATCCTGAAGATGGATCAACAAGAGGGAATGTCTAACAACAAAGCACCATTCTTTAACGATGGTGGATATTCTCTATGGAAAATAAGAATGAAAAAATTTATGTTGGTTCTTGGTTTTGATATCTGGTAATATGTTGTATATGGTTACACTACACCAACTACTCCACCCAAATATGTTGCAGAAAAGAAAATCTGCAATGACAACTCAAGAGCAATTAATGCAATTCTACGAGGGTTGACAAATTCTATATGTGTGAAGGTTATGCATTGTAAGTCGTCCAAAGAAATCAGGGACAGATTGGAGGCTGTATATGAAGGAGATAGAAAATTTAGGGAAGACAACTACAAACCTATAGAACTCGTTTTGAAAATCTAATAATGAAAGAAGAAGAGAATATTGTTGAATACCGTCATAGGGTAGATTAAGTGGTTAATTCAATCAGAGCAGCATGAGAAGAACTTAAAAATAAACCCATTTTTCAAAATATACTAAGGTCATTACCTATGAGATATCATTCCAAGATTTCTACAATTGAAGATAGGCCTGATCTTGACACACTCACAGTTGACCAACTTCATGGAGTTTTTATAGTGTATGAAATGAGAAGAGGGAGTGATAAATCATCAAAAAGAGAAACAACCTTTAAATCATATAAAACAAAGATGAGACAGGAGAAAAATACCAATGATGAGTTATCATATATATCTGATGAGGAAACTGCCAACTTCATAAAGAAACTCAAGAAAGGGACAGGGAAATACAAAGGAAAGATTCATCTAATATGTTTCAACTGTGGAAAAATTGGACACTTTTCCAATAAATGTCCTTATTCTAAGCATGAGGAAAGTGATGACGAAAGAACCTTAAAAAAACCAGAAGAAAAACAACACTAATAATAAAAAGAATGTCTACAAGAAAAATAAAACATTATTTACCCAAGAAGACAGTAGCTCATCAAAAGAAAATATAGAAGACGAACCAGAGCTTATATTTATGGGAATACAAAATCAAGATGATAAGCATTCATAAGATGAAGAAGAAGTGAGATTCGAAGAAGAAATCCTTAGTATAATTCAAAAACTAATAAAATCTAAAAAACAAAACAAGTTACTAAGGGAAGAGCTTCTATAGATTAAAGAAGCTACTAAATCAAGAGAGAGGGAAGTTTCCAAAACCATCAAAGAGTCAGAATAGATCATCAGTGATTTGAAGTCCTAGCTCCTGGAAGCTAATAACATTGACAAAGTCATTTTACAACAACTTAATGATAAAAACAAGTATGTGAGAAACTAGAAGTTGAGATTAAGCTGCTAAAAAGTGAAATTGAGAAAGAAAAGAAGGTATCATAATTTGGAAATAGTTCAAAGATATTGGATGAAATTATCAGTAGTCAAAGGTCACCAAAAAACAATATTGGTTTTGGATACACCTAAGACTCGACTTCTACATCACAAGGATCTGTCAAGAAACCAAACAATTATGGAGATGCTCTGAAAAACTCGTTAAGAAAAGAAGATAATAAGGAAAAAATGATACCATTGAAAACTATTACACCTAAACAGAAATAAATACTCCCTACTAGAGTAAAAGATGAAAATAAAAATATAATCGTTAGAAGGAATGATACACATTATTTTTGTCATCCCTATGACTGTTAATGATGTAAACCTATTTGTTTCCTTCAGAGGGGTCAATGGCCTGAATTCTTGAAGAAAGAAGGGAGAAGAACTTTTACTGAGAGAAGAAGTTGTATTTTCCTTTGTAAAAACCCTATTAAAGAGGATTTCAACAGGCTTCTCTATACACATGGTGCATAAATGCTTGATTTCTGCAGGCTGTACTAAAGCTAGGTTGTGGAGTTTCCACATGTTTCTCTATAGATAGGGTGCAGAAATTCCTATGCATGGCAAAAAGGAGCATCTTATCAATGCTTCTAGAAGGAGAAACTTCTATGGTGAGCTGGCCTCCGAATGGTTTGGATCTTAATCACTTTCATTATTTAGTGGGATCATCCTAACCTCCTCACCTTATCCTCTTCAACTTATAAAAGGAGAAGATCTCTCATGGATAAAGTTAGATTGTCTTGTTATTGAGTTTTGTAGCTTGGAGTTTTTGGAGCTTGTATATTTGGCTTTGATCTTTGCTTTGTCAATATAGATTTTGAGTAGCTATCGTATCTACAGTCTCAGAATCTGTGGGTTAGAAGTGTGTGAGAAGAAAGGAACTGTTAGAAGGAACCTAACAACATCTAGGCATCTGGTTGTATCTTTCTTCCACATTCTTTAATAAAGATATACTTTTCTGTCCTATATGAATGTTATGTTTCCATATTGTATGATTCCTTGATCACGTACATAGTTTCATATCAAATAGACTCGGTTATTCTTGTCTTTGTTGGCTTGTGCTTATTTGCAGATATTTATCATAAACCTCGTGACAAAGCTTGGATTGCATTGGTGAAGTCAGATCTTCAATATTTAAAAGGTATGTTCTAGATCCATTTCTCATTTGATAATTGAAAGGTAAGGAAAGAGTAGTGTACTGTCTTATTTTGTTCTAGTTTCATAGTGAATCTAAAGGGATTGATTTATGTCCACACTTAACAATTAGCCCGATAACAAAATTGGCGGCTATAATGGGGAACATATTGTTTTCCTATTTTTCCTTGATTTCTTTCTTTGATTGCTTGGGTTCTTTTTTCTGAGTCACTGGGAGATCCATCTTGACTCTTTAACTATTTAAGTTCATTGAAAAACCTTCTTACTTTTCTTTTTTTTTACTTTGATTTCGGCACTTTGCTTTGAGGGAAAGTGCAGTGATATTTGATTTCCGCACCCTAAATTTTTTACGCAGTGCGGCATTTCTTCATTGTATTAGTTCTCTAGCCTACGACGATCAGGGATTTCCACACTGTATTAGTCTTACAGCCTGTGGCAATTGTGAATTTTTTTATTTTTTGATGGTTTTTCCTTACCCTGATCTTGGATTTGGTCTTAGGGTGAATTTTTGGGTTTGATTATGATATGTTTATACTCTGCTTGACAGATTTGAAACTTGTTTTAGCCATCTTTTCTTTATTTTCTTTTGAAATATTTTTTCTCTTGCTTTGAGTGTCTTTCAATTACAAAGCATTGTTTTTTCTTTAGAATTGTTTGGTGAAAGAATTTCTTTTTCTTTTATTGAATAGTTCATGTTAAAAGATAAAATTGTTTGGGTTTCTTTGTTTCATATCTATTTTCTATTGCTTTTCTCTATCTTTAAACAAAAAGTTTTAATTTCTTTCTTTATATTAGATTAGGGGCATCTTTGCATTTGAAGTAGCGAAATTGCATGATTTTTGGTGTTTTTTTGTCTTGAATTAAAAAAAAAATTCCCCTTCATGGTCGGGGGTGTTAATATTATGGTAGCTGCAATAGGTATTTACCCCTATGTATGAACCTGATGAGAATAGAAGACTCCGAGAAGCAAGAGAAACCCTAATGAGTTGGATAATAACCCTAGAAGCCTTGTCGGCTCAAGAAGATAATTTATATTAGGCTATAAGCCTCCAAGAGAAGAAGTCGACCATAAATAATAATAATATACTAAACAAACACTTATCTAGAAGGAGAAGTCAGCTCCAGCAAAACTTGCATAACCACTATAAATACAGGGCACTAGTTCTCATTTGACAACATCTCAGAATTGCAGTTTCACAGTTGGTGCACACATGTGGAGGAGGGTTGCAGGTGCAGCTGTAGCAGCAACAAGTTTTCAGTATTGGGTTGAATATCTCTTGGCTAGGGTTTGGACTATCTGATCAGATTTTTGTGATGCTCTATCCTTAGGGAATGATGCGCTACCCTTTGTTTGGCTATCTAGCCTAGGGTTTGCTTCCGGAGGAATTCTCAGTCAATGTTAAGGTGCTCGGAGGGAGGCTTCGGCCTATGGTTGGGTGACAAGGGTATCGTCAATGGTAAAACGAGCACACCATATTCTATATTCTAACAAGTTATGAGCCCACACCCCTTCAGTCAGCCTAAAACACTGGAAGGAAACATAGCTGCTGGATATTGAGCTCGTTGAGGAACTGCCGCTAGGGTTACTAGCAGGATCATCTTCCAAAAGCATTGTAACTAGGGTTACTAGAAGAAGCAGTCGCAGAAACCCTAAAACACTTGTTGAGTCACCTTAAGTGAATGGATTGACCTATTCTCCGAATAGATCTGTGCGCCCTAGCCCAACGCATATCTTGGTACTCTCAAAAGGCCAAGACGTGAAGTTTGGATTTCTGATCAAATCTAGGGTTTAACCAAGTCAAGCAAGCCATGATGAACTCTATGAATTCTGAGAACAAGCTAGATGGAGCCTCTAAATTCAGAGCATGGAAGACAAGGATTGACCTCATCCCTGCTAAGAATAAAGTGCTAGATATTGTGAAAGGAAAGATCGTGAAGATAAAGTTTGAAGAAGGAGAAGAGAAGGAACCGTAGAGCATTGCAACTATGGAGAAGTTCAAAGATGTTGACATCAATGCCATGAGTATCATAGTGGATTCCATAAAATATCGCTTGATACCCTACATCTCCCATCTTGACTCATCAAAGAAGATGTACGATGCCCTAACAAATCTCTTCTCAGTTAGAAACATTGGACAAGTTATAAATCTAAAGAATGAGCTCTATAACATGAAGATGAATGACGACGACAACATAAGATCATACTTTGTAAGGATCTCCTAGGTAAGAGATCAATTACAAGCTATTGAAGAGATCACTTCAGAAAAGGAATTGGTGAACATAGTACTCAATGGTCTTCCCAAGACATGGGATGCATTTTCCGCAAGCATGGACACAAGGAAGGAGTACCCGAAATTCGAAGAGCTTTGGACTTGTTTTGCTCAAGAAGAATCAAGGATCAATGCAAAAGAGAAACCTCAAAAGAAGTACGATGATCAAACCTTCACAACAAGATTCAAGAACTTCAAGGAAAAAAGAAAGTTCGATTCAAGAAGGAAGCCAAAACAAAGAAAAGACATTTCACAAATACAGTGCTTCAACTGTCAAAAGTACGGTCACTATAGGAATCAGTGTCCCGAGATAAATAAAAGGAAGGAGAAACATCAAGCATCGATTGTTGAAGAAAAGGAACCTACAAAGAAGACTTAGCAGGATGAAAGAGACATCTTCTACTAAAAGGTAACAACATTCTTCTTATTTCTTGTACAGATCTTGCTTGCATCGTCCTTGTATATATCCTGTATATCTATCTCTTGGAAGATAATGTGTTCCAAGAAGAACTATACCTATGAAAGAACAAACAAGATGAAAAGAGTTATCATTAGATATTACACATGAAAGAATGAAAGATATCATGTGAAAGATATTACAAGATAAGCCGAAATCAAAATCAATCTTGAAGAGACTTAGAAGTCAGACATCAAGACAAATTGGAGAAAGACTTATGACAACAACTAAGACAGAAGCGTGGACTCTATTAGACAGAGAGAGCCAATTATATATTGCAGAAGAAAATAAGGATGCATATGGAAGTATGGACTATATCAGACAGAGTGAGACGATTATATGCACTCTTACATGAAGCAAGGATTAGGAGGGAGCTAATCCTATGATCCATTGAAGATGATCAAATGTATATATCCATGGTAGCAGCCATGAAAGACAGTACATGTTCAGCTCAACCGCAGAAGAAGACCTCTTCTAAGAAATGCCTTAAAGTATTCCTGGTTGTCCATCCAGATCCGTGAACCGATGATGAAAGGAAGAAGTAGAATATCTAGAACATGGAATCTCCATGAACCCAAGAGATAATGAAAACATGAAGAAGAACATGAAGATTCCAAGAAAGAAATAAAGGCCATAACAACTAGTCATTACATCAATAATCACAAGATTACCAAGCCTGATATGAAAGCAATCAAGCAAGAAGAACTGAAAGTCGTGATGAAGAACAGTGGATGGAAGACTTATGAATGAAAGCATTGTGAGATCGAGAACCAGAGGTTCTCTCATATGGAGGGAGAAGACTATGATGATTTCTTGTTCCAGTACACTAGACATATCACTACATGAGTCATTATATCATCTGCAACATCCATGAGTTGGAATTCTACATCAGATAAATGCAAAGAATGTTCTCCAAAGAAATTGAATAAAGAGAGTATGAAGAGCAATCTCAAGACTTTGAGACATACCAGAAAGAGACTCCTGTATGCAAACAAGAAGAAGACAACTTGGTGGAGAACCTCCAGTGCACAACAGAAGCATGGTGAAGATTTACTATAACATCAAGATGATTACTCAAAAGATCAAATCGCATGATGATAGAAGAAGTGCCACATGGATATGTTCTAGTTCTCCAAGTACGATATACTCTATTATTCAGATCTACATGAAGCCTTCATAGTATTTCAGACTAAAGCACATTTGAAATCAATCATTACATTATCCATAATGAAGTCTAGAAAGGAGATGTAAAGATCGAGTATATTCCCACTGATGAGCAGAGAACATATATCCTGACAAAACCTCTATCCAGAATCAAGTCTGCATATTTTCGAGAGAAGACAAGGATCGGGAAGATTCTCCAAGCTAAGAGAAGGTACAAAAAATTATTTTTGAAAAAAAAATATTTTTGTAATTTAAGTAACTCTCTAGTTAGGAGGGATCATTTATCTTTGCAATTGAAAAATAGTCTAGATTGGACAGATGCTTTCCTGTTCGGAAAGTGGATTGAGATTTCTGACGAACATTGACTTCCCATTGTAGTTAACATGGGAGGCAGAGTGATTGTTGATGTATCATAGACATTGACTTCCCATTGTGGTTAACATGGGGAGTGGTCTAGGAAAGTCATTCTTCTTGGCAGTCACTCTAAGTAGTGGTCAAGTAGAATGGTCCGCTTTGCTGGGAAGTCATTCTTTCTAAGTTCATAGTTGTGAGCAGTTTCGAAGAATGGTCTGTTTTGGAGGTTGATGCAGGATAAACATTCCTCGAGGGTTATACATTCTCTCCAGGTTACACTTTATTTAGTGTCGAAGGAATGTCCCAGGGTGGGGAATAGTCCAAGCTCAGCAATCAGGGACAATCATTCTTTAGAGCAGATTCATTCTCTCCAGGTTACACTTTGTTTAGTGTCGGAGGAATGGCCCAGGATGAGGAATGGCCCAAACATTTCTTAGGGTTTATACATTCTGTCCAGGGTGCACTTTAATTAGTGTAGGAAGAATGGGCCAAGGTGAGAAATGGTCCAGGCTCATAAATCATAAATAATCTTTCTTCCTTGTTTATGAAGAATAGGGTAGATAGCCCATTGCTGATGAGGGGAGATATTCTTTCAGATCTCACAAACGTGAGTGAAAGATCTTCCCAAAGGATTCAATTTATCTTTAACAACATTTTCTATGCAGGATGTCATCAGATGATTGTTATGGAGACTACCTATCTCTAGATAGTAGAGATATACTACTGTGGTGGATATGTTCCACTATTCATGAGGCAGACATTCTTTCAGATCTCACAGATGTGAGTGAAAGATTGGCCCAGATGATTCAGTTATTATCATAACATTGTTTCTATGCAGGATGCTCTCAGATGTTTGTTATGAAGACTGTATGATAGTAGATGAGGACTACTGTGGTGAATATGTTTCACTATTCGCAACCATACGTTGTTGATCAAGTACTTGTGAGTTACTTGATATGGTAGTGAACCACTGGATTGTAGTTATGTACTACTATGAATAGACATAGTTGTGCTATATCCTTTTTCTAATTGCCTTTAAGACTATTAGCAGTTTATTGGAGATAATGATCATCCAGATGGATGATGAACAAAGACTTTCCAGATGGAGAACAATTTAGAACCTTTACTCCTCTTGTATCACTCTATGGTGAGAGTGACTTATCCAACATCATATCTAATTACTCAAATGAAGTATGGTTTTGAGATTTGATGCAGCTGATGATGATGGTGATGCTCATGATCTAGTCATGAAGTAGTCTAGATGACTATATTGATGCTACCGGGTAAATGGTATGTTTTTTTGCTCAAGTCCATTACCTGTAAATACCTCTCTAGCTAGGAGGGAGTGTTAATATTATAGTATTTGAGGGAGGTATTTACCCCCACGTATGAACCTGACGAGAATAGAAGACTCTGGGAAGCAAGGGAAACCCTAATGAGCTGGCTAATAACCCTAGAAGCCTTGTCGGCTCAAGAAGATAATTTATATTAGGCTATTAGCCTCCAAGAGAAGAAGTCGGCCAAAAAAAATAACAATATACTGAATAGACACTTATTCAGAAGGAGAAGTCATCCCCAACAAAACTGGCAAAACCACTATAAATACAGGGCACTAGTTCGCATTTGACAACATCTCAGAATTTTAGTTTCCAAGTTGGTGTGCACATGTGGAGGAGGGTTGCAGGTGTAGCTGCAGCAACAACAAGTTTTCAATATTGGGTTTAATATCTCTTGGCTAGGGTTTGGACTATCTGATCATATTTTTGTGATGTGCTATCCTTAGGGAATGATGCACTACCCTTTGTATGGCTATCTAGCCTAGGGTTTGCTTCTGGAGGAATTCTCAGTCAAGGTTAAGGTGCTCGAAGGGAGGCTTTGGCCTATGGTTGGGTGACGAGGGTATCGTCAATGGTAAAATGAGCACACCATCTTCTATATTCTAACAGGGGGGGGGCAAGAATCGTATATTTGTGTACAGTCTCTTTTTCTCATTTCTTGAGAATATTGATATTGATGAGTTTAGTAAAATTTTGGGACATTGTGCATATGGGAATGATAATTGTTTTCTACTTCTCGTAGCATATCTTTCATTGAAATGAAAATATTTCATCTTCATCTCTTTGTATAAATTTCGAGTCGATCAAAACACCATATTGTCCATTCCATTTTCCTTTTGAGTAACAAAAACCTTGAAAATAAAGCACTTATAAAAATTGATTAGACATTTTTATATTTTTTGGTAGAAAACCTACATTAGATTAGCTGTAGGGATTTGGAATAGTTTTGAAAGATAACTTTACAAAGCTGCAAACAAACATAGTATCTTGTGATAGGGAGTGGTGAAATCCACTTGCTACATGTTTTCATAGGAAGCCCTTCTCGCACAAGGGTAAAACCTAAGGTCACATTAATACTAGTAGAGTTACACACCCTGCTTTGTTAGTCTTGGTGTAGAGATTGCGCGTATTATGGGGGTCACTTGAAGGTATACCCCCGTTTATGAGTGGAATCTTTTCAAGTTGATTTCAGGCTAGATACCCTACCCTTGCATGTGGATCAGACTGTCAACTGTTTCACCAGGCATCATTATTGTAGTTGGTAACCTCAATGGCCTGTCTCTTTAGTGTATTTACACGAGGTGAGTGTGGAGGGAAAAGTCTTCATGGTACCTAGAATTGACATTGGTCAAACTCACTCGAGCTCCTTGGAGGGTATACCCATGATTATGTGTGGGAGCTTTCACCAGGGTGTAAGTCCGTTAAGCATGTCGTCAAAATAAATTTTCCACCTGCTCTATCTCATCCCCTTCTTGCATTGTTCCCGTGACGTTGGATTTCATCACCAACTAGTGTGTTCATTGTCACAAGGTTTTGTTTACTTGTTTGATTCCTATATTTTTAGCGTGTGTTGTTTTGTTTTCCCTAGAAGACTCTAGGTTGGATATTTATTTCATGGCCTCAGTTCCCGGAATGACCAATGAGGGAAACCCTTTTCTAGGGGAACCCTTTTTTTTTCCTTCTTATAGAAACATTGGTCCTTATCACATCGCTACTTTGAGCCTTCCAAGTCTCATAATTGGATTACCGGTATGGTTGTTTTCAACTCAGGTAATCCCGAATGTGGCTAGTGCTTCTATTGTAAACACTTTCCCCCAATAACATCAACCTCATGTTGATGCTTCACCTTCTTCACCAGTAAGATATTCTTCACCTTCTTCACTTGCAAGCTCTTCTTCCATTTCATCTTCTTCGCTGAATGAAATCTCTAAAGATAGTAACGTGGTGGATAAGAAGAAGAAGAAATGGAAGAAGAAGAAGAAGAAAAATAAACAAGGTTCCAAACTTCCAACCACTATTGGACATGTTGGAAAGAAACCAATTACTGTTAATCATGATGGGAGTGTTGATGATGCCAAGATTATCCAAACAACCCGTAAGACCAAGTACCCTTGCACACTTTGTAAGGGTAGCCATCTTCTTTAGGATTTCCGTGGTCTATCCAAGGTTATAGAAGCATGGTCTACAAATCCTTTCCAGTCCACGTCGTCGGTCTCTGAACAACATGTTGATGACCTCCCGTCAACTAGTCATGATACAGTTGGGAAGAAGAAAAGTAGAGTCAATTTCCTATGCATGTTAGCCTCAAAATTACTGGAAGAAATGACTATTTCAAAACCTCAAATTCTAGTTGCTTATCACAAGCTTACTATTGACCCACCTGTAGTTGATGGAATGATCAATATGATCCCTTCGTTGGTCAGTCTGGTTGATCATGTAGCCAATCTCGTCACGTCCTTAGTTGAACCAGTTGGCAAAGTGGTCGATTTGATCCCATCCTTGGTCGATCCCACTCTCCTATTAGAGAGTGAAACCCAAGTGGTCGATCCATTTCCACCCGTCGACCCCATTCTCCCCTTGGAGAATGAAACCCAAGTGGTCGATTTGATGTCATTATCAGTCGATCCTACTCTCCTGCTAGAGAGTAAACCCGATACTTCCCATGTTTTTCTCATTGATATAGAATATACCATGCTAGGGGGATTTCCTCCTTCTCTCGTAGAACCCCCTCCAAGTAATAAGACCATCCTTTTTAATTGGGGTATGCTAACTAGACCTCGTCTTCCCTCACATTCCTTTCAAGATTACAATACAAGCTTGTGGTCAAGACGTTCCTCAGACGCTGATAGACGAAGGTTTGTCCGTTAGTATTTTTTCCTCTCTTTCTTAGAAAGATTTGGTTTATCCTCAGTTTGTGCCAGTTACCCAAACTTTGTTCGCTTTTAACAGAAGAACCAGTCATCCTTTAGGGATACTTCCCCAGTTTCCATAACTTTGGGAGGGAAAACTGTCTTTATTGATGTCATGGTATTCCAATACCCCTTGGATTTCGATTTACTCCTTGGGTGAGATTATGTCTATGCTATGAAAGCTATTGTGTGCACTCTTTTTCATGTGATATCTTTTCTGCACGATGGAAGAATGGTGACTATTGATCAACTTTCGTTTGTTGGCCCTGACTTGACCATAAATTCAACGAACTCCCTAAATGGTTTATATATGCAGACGGTATCACCCCTGCCACAGGTCAATTATGTGGAGTTGTCTCCCATGCCTTCATTTGTCGATGCAGATAAGTCTCTCACTATAAGATCAGTCCCTTATGACTTAGATCTAGTAGTTGACATGGTAATATCTTCAGTAGGGCTATTGGAGCCTGACCTCTTTACCCCTATCACGTCCTTCGACATTTGTTCCTTCCAGAGTGTGTTTCTTCTATCAAGTGAAGATCTCTTGGAGGCCATGACCGAGGTTTGTCCCTTTACATGGTGTCCTTCCAGAGCTTTGTCCTCTTAGAAGCCATGATCAAGAAGAGATTTGACCATGATTTTCTGATTTCAATCTCATTAAAAAATGAAACCATCTACGAGGATCATTTTTTGCGTCTTTGTGGAAACCTCGTTAAAAAATGAAATAGAAGTTACGAGGATAGTTTATGTTTCTGTGTCAAGCTCATTAAAAAATGAAACATAGGTATGGGGATTGAACCTGGATTCTTGAGCATAGTTCATGTTCCTGTGTCAAGCTCGTTAAAAAATGAAATAGTTTTCCCCCTCTTCGATTGAGTCAAGTACTTCGTTACATATAGTATTTGAAGAGTATTTTCCTCCTCTTGTGTCGTTGGATGAAATGAAGCTTGGGGGGGAATTATTTGAGCCTCTGGACTTCATGCTGAAGGTAAATTCGCTAGATTTTTAAACTGGGGACTAAGTACTAACCATGCAAATTTGTGAACCATGTGTTGGGAAGTCACAAACATAGATTTCTTTGGTTCAATATTTTGTAAAAATGAAACCACCTACCTCAACCATAGATTTATCTGGTTCAATCTTGTGTAAAAATGAAACCACCTACCTCAAGCATAGTTTCCTCTGGTTTGAGCATGTGTAAAAATGAAAACAGGTCCAAGCATAGTTTTGTTTTGTTTTTCATCTTGTGTAAAAGTAAAATCTATCCCAAGCACAGTTTTGTTTTGTTTTAAGCTTGCGTAAAAATGAAAAAAATATCGAACTTAGTCTCTGTTCTTTCTCATGCTCGTAAATCAATGAGAATGTAACCAAGTATATTTTTATCACTTTTTCAGACTCGTAAAGGTTATACGAAAAAGGAAACCCCCTAGAGTTCCCTTTAATCTCTTTTCAGACTCTCTAAACATGAAAAGATTGTCGAGCGACCTTGTTCTTTTCATGCTCGTAAAAGTATTTGAAGAAAATGTTTGATGGGAGATAGTTTATCACCTTTTCAGTCTCATTAAACTAATTTACAAAAAGGGACATTTTGGATTTTTCTTTAAGTGTTTTTCAGACTCTCTAAATATGAAAAACCCCCGAGTTTTCTCTCTTTGGAATCGTTAAACAAACATCGAAAGAACTATATGGAACCAAATCACTCCTTATGGTTCATTAAACATATTCCAAGGGACTCGTCTGAAGGATGAGATTACATTACAAGAATACGTTATTCTCCTCAAGCTTGTGTAAAAATAAAGAGGTACTCGCCAGAAATAGTGGGGGGAAAAATGGGAAAGAAATGTATCTAAAACTGTATTCTATGGAAGAGTCACCTCTGAACATGACACCCTTTCACCTGCTTTGTGCATGGTTGGAAAATACGCTTGTCTCTTGATCATACCCTTTTATAATATTACAAATTGGTATGTGATCCCTATTGTTGAGTCAATTTTTCCAAGACAATTGTCATGTCATCAATATGTTCAAAGAAAACTGCAACCCAGAAATCCTTCTATTGCGTTGGCCATTTCTGCAGTCCTTAAGCCTTCTATTGGGTCGGCCATCCTTGAGTCAGTCATGAATCACTTGTTACTCTTATCTACTTCAAATCTTGTTACCCATTTCATGTCATTGATGGGGGATACATTAAGGCCCTCCTGTGACGAGTCTTTTCCTGTTGACTTCAACTCATTATCCAAGAATTAGACTTAGAAACTAATTGGTACCTTGGAACTTGCATGCTTCAATGGTAGGTTTCCTCGCTTTCGACAATGGGTTTTCATTATTAACCCCTGATCAAGATATTCCACCGAATGTTCGACTTTAGTTCATTAATTCACATTCGTTGGATTGTACTAGAGTACCTTGGGAGTCATTGACATTAATGGTGATTTCCCTTGCACTTGTTAATGGTATTCATTAATGACCGGTAATCAAGTGGTTTATACCATGTTCGACTTTAGTACATGTATTCACATGGTTAGATTCGTACTATAGAGGTATGGAGACAAAGACCCTGAATATTTTTAATAGATTTAGGTTGCATTGGAGTATATTCAAATTGTATTGTTGCATAGATCCACATTGTATGTCTCATGGCTATGTTCAAATTTGATTCTTTAAAAAATATATCCACAGTGTATCTTTTGGTGGCTATGTTTATATTTTAGTCATAATGGCATGGATCCACAGTGTATGTTTGGTGGCCATGACCTATGTTGGCCCTTGACCAAGTTTTAGGATAATCTTGGTCATGTTTGACCGTTTTTGGGACTTCGACATCCTGTCGAAGATGGAGCTCCAGACGAAGCATATATTGTAGAATCTCGACCCACTTTTGGGTTTTGGGAATATGTAATGGGAAAGGGATGTTGTCCTGTGGGTTTACCCATGCTTAGGCCTCTTTTGTATGTAGAAATAAAAGGATAGGCAAGAAAGTAGCAGTGGAATATCAACATCAATGTGATGTATGCTAAGTACTAGAAAGGTCTATAAGTTCTTTGTGCCTATATGAGACTTGCAAGGATAAGTGCTAGTCATTGTAGGAAGTTGGAAAAGGATTTGTTCTGTAACGCAAGGAAGAAGGCTCTAGCAAGATGCGCAGATCTTTTGTCATGTGCGTAGTAGGGTTTTGGTGGCTCTGTGCTATAACCGATTGAAGACACTAATAAAGAACAAGAGTTGGTGGATGTAGCCCCAGGGTGGGGGTGAATCACGTAAATCCGTGTGTTATGCTTTGTGCTTCGACTTGATGTCTTTATTCCTTATTTTGATAATTGCTTTGATATAATTAGATAGATATACTTATGATTTGTGCTTCTTAGAGGTGTTTGAATGTTAGATCTTACATGTATGAAGGTGCCTAGTGCTGATTTACTAGATTTGATCTGCTTTAAGTTGCTAAGTACTGAGATACCTTAGATCTAAGTAAATGTTGTGATGCTCTGTGTTATCTGCGAATTATAGTAAGGGTTGAATATTGACGAATGATCGGTGATAAGTGCTTTGTAAGTGATATAATCACAGATCTGTGTCCCAACTAAGGTTGCAAACACCTAATTCTTGCAACCACCCCTACCTCTACCTCGGGTGAGACTTCATCTGCTTCGCAGGTGTTGCCAAAAGGGCTGGTAGTTAGGGATTTGTTGGTGTTCTCTTGAGCGTTGAAACCTAGGTCTTCCCCTGTGCCATCAAATGGTTCCGATGTCGGGACCTGAAACTGTGATTGGTGGGAACTGAGAAAGAGCAAGCTTTGTGAAAAGATTCATCCTGAACTATGAAATCTCTGTGAGTAGATCTGTGCCATAGCACGCAGTATTATACTTTATTTGTAAATCTTTGTACTAAAGAAAGAAGGTTAGATCTGAGAGAAAGAAGCCCTATTTGAAGAGAGAAGGCTAGATCTAAAAGAAAGGAGGTTGGATCTGCAGAAAAGAAGCAGGATTTGAAAGCTTTGTGCTCCAAGAAAGGTAAAAGAGAGAAGTTATGATTCAAAGAGGTAAGATTTGTAAAATTTATGCTCTGATAAAGGTAAGAATAGTTAAAGAAGTCTTATATCTGAAAGCTCTGTGCTCTGTAAAAGTAAGGTAAGTGGAAATTTTTATTTCTAGAGTATGGATCTAGGTATGTTTGATAGATTCTGTCCTATCTTAAAAACTAGGGAATTAATAGATGAAAGAAGGTTTGGTATGAATAGATCTAATAAGAATAATGATAGATATGTTATACCTATGCATAGAAAGAATGCTTGGACTAACAAATGGATGCAGGATTATAGAAAGAATTTGTTGCAGGTTAGCTACCATGATCCTAGTCCACAGTATAGAAGAGGTTGGGGATCATTTAAAAGAAAGAGAGGATTGACCCTCTATTACAGTTGTAGAAGACCGAGACATCTTGCTAAGGAATTTCCTAGAAGAATACCTAGTTGTCTTTGTTGCAAAGCCTTGGACCATGAAGTGTTGGATTTCCCTAGAATGATCGCTAAGCTTGAAGGAATGAATCTGAATCAAGAAAACCCTAAGGAAGATCCAGAAAAGGCAGAACCCAACAAGAATAAGAGAAGGTATTGATACAAGTAAAAGAGACCCTGAATGGCCACTGGCATGTCATCTTATCAGATATCTTCAAAGAAAAGGAATGCATCGAAGAAAGAATAGGGGACTTTGACATTGACTATGTATTGGATGAAGAAACACAGATGAATATTATGCCAGAAAGAACCTGGGAAGCTATAGGAAGGCCTGTTATGATCCCTTCCCTAGGAGGAATAAGTTTATTCAGAGGAAAGCTAGTAAACCTATGTGGAAGGATCACCCAGATACCTATGATTGTCAATGGAGATTCAACAAAAGAGGACTTTGAGATTATTAAATTTGTCGAGGACAGAGCCCCATTTACCATGCTAATAGGAAAATCTTGGATTGATAGAGATCAAGCCAGACAAAAGGAGGAAGAAGAATTTTTGGAACATAAGAAGCAAGAGCTAAAAGACTTTATGATTAGAATGATCACGCACTTGATTGAGGAACAAAAGAGTAGATCGCAGATATTTAATACTAGCAACTCGAATGCCGAGGCTAAGAGAACACTAGAAAATCTCCAGAATATTGAATTACCTATCCCCGAAAAGGAAGAAGTATTACACAGGAACCCTAGGAAAAAATTTCAACAGTGCAAAGTAACTAAGACCAAAGAAGAAAAGACTCAGAATGATAAAAGCATTACCGAGACAAATCTCACTGGAAAGAAGGATAGAAAGTTAAGAAAGAAAAGGGCCAATACTGAAAGGTTACAAGAGGTTCTAGAAGATATCTCGCAGAAAGAAAAATTACAGAATTGGAACTTCGTCGAGATATCATAACAACGACATAGAGTACTTCTCCATGACGAAGAAATATAGCTGTTGGGACCAATATATCCATTTGAATTCTTCCCTGAACGGGCATAAAACCAATAAAGAGGCATCATCAGACCGTTGGGCCGCGCCATAATGGATTGAACATGAGTTAATAGAGGGTCATGACCATTGTGAGCCAACTGTTATCGACTTACATATTTAGCTTGTTGCGCCATGCACGAATAACACTTCTACCAAATTGAGAATTTGAGCTCGCAACCTTGATTAAGATCATCCAATGATCATTACACTCTTGCTTTCCATATTATTGTCATGTCTACATTACTTCGTGAACCCGATATTACTAACCCCGAGCGCGTATGCCCGAAGATCTTAGCGCACTTGAAGAATCTATGAAGGAAGTACTCGTTGATCTCAGGACTGAGAAAGTCATGTCGGAAAGAAGGATGTCTGCAAGTGTGCAAGCATCATCGACAGGACAAATCCAAGCTTCTCCATCGACTTCTTGTGGAGTAGGAACTTCCATAATCGCGACAGAGATGAGAACGAAGCATAGAGACGATCTCGCGAATGCTAAGTTGATTCTAAGAATATTAGATGTGTATATACCTCGTCTATGATCTAGGTGGATATCGATGGCCACCCACCTTTTCCAACTGGCTCAAAAAAACTTTCTAACAATTTTGATAATTTACTATTTTTGGTAGTTTTTTGGGTTTTGAACTTTTGAAGTCATTTTGAAGCCCTAAACGACGTTTTTTGGGGTATGTTGCGGTCGCAAAATTTCATCATGCACAACTGTTGTATTCCTCAGATAGATCTTTCCAATAGGCTATCATATGCCTAAAACGAAGATCGTATGCAAATGTTACGACCCTGGGAATTTGATGTATTGACTTACCCAAACGGGGCCCACATGACTTTTGGCGCTTCATCTCCTAGGGTTAGGTTTTTGGATGTTTAGGGTTTTTGAAAGTCCTATTTATTGTAAAAAGGCCTTGAGAGCCTCATTGTAATCAACTTCTTGTGAATGAGCGCAACCGTCACATCTCTTCTCAGAGATAAGTCACCACCATTCCAGCAAGCTTGTTTTCCACTGCATTTTACAATTTCATCTTATTTCCTTATTGAATAGAAAACCAGTTTTACTGTATCTCTGTTATTCTGTGTTAAGATTTTGGCAATAATATGTAGTCATTTTGTTCTTCTCATAAAATCTAGATTAGTGGTATCAAAGAGGTCTTCTCCTTGTCATCTTAATGCATGTCCTCAATGAGGTCGGAGTACAAAGATTTGGGTCTCGAGCTTGTTTCTCTTGAGGACAATAGATCTCGCACACCCAAGAGAACTCTCATGGAAGGAGAAAAGAAAGATGAAGGGACATGAGATCCTTTCAAACTGTTGATTGAGGAAGACCTCACGTAATAGAGGAATGATATGATGGATAATTTCACACAAATCCTTCGACGACTACCAACAGGTGACACATCTTCTTCGAGCAGAGGCACCACCCCCTTCAAGGTACAAATAAACTTTGATATTCCTATATTTGAAGGTCAGATAGATGCAGATGTTGTAGACAAGTGGTTGAATCTACTAGAAGGGTATTTCTCTGTCCATAATTTTTGGAATAGATAAAAGATTACTTTTGCGCTCCTCAAAGTCATTCCCCATGTCAAAGATTGGTGGGAAACTTTCTGTGAGAAAAATGAAACAGAGGAACCCTCATTATTTATAGTCACAACCACCTGGGAATCCCTTAGGGATGCTATTAAGGAACAATACTACCCTATCGAAAGTTATGACGACTTGTATACAAAATGGACCACACTGTGGCAAGAAAGAGACCAAGTAATGCAAGATTTCACAAATATCTTCCATACCTTGTGCAACAAGATGGGTATCAAAGATTCAGAGAGACATCTAGTGCTCAAGTATCGTGGTGCTCTGCATAGATACATCCAGATTGAAATGAAATTTATGGACATCTCATCTTTGGGCACAACCTACTGATATGCCATCAAAATTGAGAAGATGCTCAAACAAAAGACGCAACAATTTGGGCCAGAGAAACCCCTCACAACAAAATCCAGGAAAGGGCGGCCCCAACCCACAGAACAAAGGACAGAGAAAAGATGGACAGTATCAGGACAACCAGTCCAATCCAGAAGAAAATAAGGACACCGAAAAGATAAAGAAAGATATTGGGAAGTGGTGCGGCTTCCATAAGATCCCTTGGCATAACACTGCTAACTGCCACTCAAAGCAGAGGTTGGTGGTCGAAATGAAAGCCTCTGAATCAGATGTGGGTTCTGAATCTGAGTCAGAACCAGAAAGGGGAAGATGGATCATTGACACGGAACCTAGTGCCACCGTTTCTACCACCAAGCTCCAACATGGTGAACCAGATGAGCCAGAAGAAGGAGAGCGCCTTTTCCATTAAGAGATGTTGGTAACAGGCACCCCACTTCACTTCATCATTGATAGTGGTATCCATAAGAACCTCATCTCGGTAGAGGTCATCAAGCGGCTGGCCTTGCTGATAACGTCGAACCCACAACCCTACACCATTGGATGGATCTGCCAAGGAAGCGATCTCTGCATCAACCAACAGTGTCGACTCTCGTATGACATCAAGCCCTTCAAAGATGAGGTATTGTGTGATGTTGCTCCTCTTGAAGTTTGTGATGTTCTTTTGGGCCAACCTTATTTATGGAAATGTCATGTTGTATATGAGTCTAGGTCTCTTAGAGTTATTATTACTTTGAACAGGAAATTGTACAGGATACTCGAGGCTGTCCCACCTAGTGTTATTTCCTTGATCTCTGCTACAAAATGAAGGAAGCAAATCTCTCAGACGGGGAAGTTTGTCTTCTTCGTGATTCTCTCTTAGAATGGGAGAAAAATCACAGCCACATCTAGGGTCTCTGCGGCCGACCTCTCCACACAATAGAAACAAGTAGACAAGGTCATGGAAGAATACTTGGATATCTTCTCCTCACCTAACGAGGTACCTCTACACTGCCAGGTCAAGCACCCAATCAATCGGAACCCTAGTGAACTCCTGCCCAATGGGCCAGTCTATCATCGCCCTCTATTAGAGAATGAGGAGATCAAGCGACAGATCCAAGAATTTCTCCAGAAGGGGCACATCCATCCTAGCTCATCACATTATGGGAGCCCAATCGTGTTGGTACAGAAGAAATATGGAACCTGACGACTTTGCATTGATTATCGGGCTCTGAATAAAATCACAGTCAGAAACCGGTACCCGATTCCCCGAATCGACGACCTCCTTGATCAAATCATGGGGCCCAAATACTTCAGTAAGATTGATTTGAAGTCTGGCTACCACCAGGTCCCGATAGAACATACAGATGTATAGAAAACTTCCTTCAAGTCAAAGGAAGGCCTTTTTGAATGGTTGGTCATGCCCTTTGGTATGAAAAACGCTCCAACCACTTTCATGAGGATGATGGACGATATCCTGCAACCATTCACCAATACTTTTGTAGTGGTGTATCTTGATGACATTCTCATTTATAGCAAGACTTGGGCCGAACACTTGCAGCATATTCAATAGGTTCTGCACACCCTGTGGCAAAACAAGCTATACGCCAACTTGGAAAAATTCTCCTTCGGTATGGACAGGTTCCATTACTTAGGATACATCATTAATCAACATGGTGTACATGTGGATCCAGCCAATATCCAATTCATCCGTGACTGGCCATCCCCAACCACACTCACTAAGCTTCAGAGCTTCTTGGGCCTTGCCAATTTCTACTGCAGGTTTGTGTTGGGATTCTCCCATATTGCATGGGCCCTCAGCCAAATAACCAGGGGTAGTGGTAAGGTGAAATTTGCATGGGGCTGACCCCAACAACAAGTGTTCGATGATTTGAAGCAATGCTGGTGCTCATCCCCAATACTTTCACTACCAGACCTACAACAACCCTTTGATATTGAGACGGATGCTTTAGACTATGTTGTGGGTGTCATTCTCACGCAGCACGGCCACCTTGTGGCCTATCATAGTGCGACACTATCAGATGTTGTCCGTAACTACCCTACTTACGACAAAGAAATGTACTCCATTGTCCAAGACTGCTGCTAGTGGAGACATTACATTCTTGGGAGGGAGACAATCATCCACACTGTTCATAAGCCACTGCAGTTCATGCAGACACAAGGAAAATTGTAGAATGACCGCCATCAAAAGTGGTCCACATACTTGTAGCAATTCCACCTCAACATCAAGTATAGAACAAGAAGCACCAACCACATCGTTGATTGCTTCAGTAGACCACCAGTCACGACACTCACCACAGTGTTAGACTCCTACAACTATGAGACCTCTAGATGGCCCCAAATCTATGAGACAGACCTGGACTTCACCACCACCTACCAAATGTTGTGTGCAAAGGAAGTTGTCGATAATTTCCATCTTCAGGATGGGTTGTTTTGTCATCTGGGCCGTATATGTGTTTCATCAAGTGAACGAGTGAAGTTGATTGGGGAAGCCCACTACAGTTGGGTGGCAGTACACTTCGGCATCGAAAAGACAATGGCAATGCTACAAAAACATTTCTACTGGCCGAAACTTCGACAGGAGGTCAGCAACTATATCAGGTCTTGCATTGCCTGCGCTATTGCCAAACCAACCAATAAGAAACAGGGCCTATACACCCCTCTTCCTACTCCTTAAAGATCATGGGAATCCATCTCAATGGACTACATGTCAGGCCTCCCATCCACCAAGTGGGGAAATGACTGTATTTTTGTGTTTGTTGATCGCTTTTCTAAGATGGTGATTCTGGTTGCTTGAAAGAAGAGCATCACGACAAAAGCCACTGCCAAGATATTCTTTGAATGAGTCTGGGTACATTTTGGAATCCCACAAACCATTGTCTCAGATCAGGATAGTTTATTTCTCAGCACATTCTGGTCGAGCCTCTGGTCACTGCTGAACACTAAGCTCACCAAATCCATGGCCTTCCACCCCCAGAAAGATGGCCAAACTGAGGTTGTAAATTGAATGATCGTGTATATCCTGCGCATGTATAATTCCAAGAACCTTCGCACATGGGATGAGAGTCTTACCTATGTCCAACATAGCTACAACCAAGCCCTGCATAGCTCAACCGGCCACAACCCCTTTCAGGTGGGGTTGGGATTCCAACCATTGGGTCCCATAGATGTTGCACTTCCCCTTGTGGTCACCTCAACCGAATCCTCTCATGCTCCAACTGAGGCTGACAGAGCCACCCAATTCATTGAGGGGATCCATCACATCTGCCAACAGGTTCACGATATCCTATAGAAGTCCAATGACAAGTACAAGCAACGCCATGATCAACATCAGGTTCCACATAAGTTTCAGGTGGGTGATAAAGTTTGGTTGCACTTGCAGAAAGAATTCCTTACAGGACCACATCGAAAGCTTCGCCCACTCTATTATGGGTCGTCCACCATCACCAAGGGTATGTGGGATAATGATTTTCTTCTCAACATTACTCCTTTCCTTGGCTTGCACCCAATGTTCAACGTGGACCTCCTTTGGCTCTATTTCCCACCATTATTTCAGATGTAGAAGAACAGTTGACACCAACAGAGATCAACCCCAACTTCATACAACAAGCATCTAGTGATCAGATTGTGGACACCCAGATCAAGGGCACTCGATAACAAAGGATCCAACTTTATCGAGTTGTCAAAGTAGGGCAACTCTTGCACCAGGGCAAGTGGCTCACCCGGGGCCAAATTCAACAGAAATTTCCTCATCTGATGGGGGAACTCAACATAATGGATAACATTGCTTCCTAAGGATGGAGGATTGATCCAAGTGCATATCAGTGGCCACCCACCTTTTCCATTTGGCTCAAAACAACTTTCTAGCAATTTTGATAATTTACTATTTTTACCAGTTTTTTGAGTCCTAAACTTTCGGAGCCATTTTTAGGGCCTAAAGGATGGTTTTCGGGGTATGTTGTAGTCCTCGGATAGATCTTTCCAATGGGCTATCATACGCCTAAAAAAAATATCATATGAAAAAGTTATGACCCAGGGAAGTTGATGTACTGACTTACCCAAACGGGGCCCACATGACTTTTGGTGCTTCATCTCCTAGGGTTAGGTTTTTGGATGTTTAGGGTTTTTGAAACTCCTATTTATTGTAAAAATTCCTTTAGAGCCTCCTTGTAATCATATTCTTGCAAATGAGTGCAGTTGTCACATCTCTTCTCAGAGATAAGCTGCCACCATTCCAGCAAGCTTGTTTTTCGCTTCATTTTACAGTTTTAGCTTATTTCCTTATTGAATAGAAAATCAGTTTTACTATATCTCTGTTATTCTTTGTTAAGCATCTGGAAATAATCTGTAGTCATTTCATTCTGCTCATAAAATTTGGATCAATCTGAGTGGCTTAGTGAACAGAGACAACGTGCCTAGGGATTTTGAGTATGCTTTGGTCACTGCGTACCTCCTGAAAGGACTGTGTGCGCAATTCACATAGACCAGGATAAGATGCAGCATTGAAGTTTAACGACTTCAACCTCGGTGACAAAATGGCTTACAACATGCTCACCCCGCATAAGTATCTAACCAATATGAAAGGCAATAATTCAAAGATTATCCCCCAGCCTTGGACCCATAACCTCGCACAGTCTACCCTTCTTAATGTGATGAAGATCTCACACTTTGGATGACATCAAGAAGTAAATGCATGCATTAAATTGTTGTTGTCCTGCTCCCATGGAGGATACTTATGGTTGAACCTCTGCATCACTATGGATCCAACCTTGATTCATCGGATCACTGGGCTTAGCATGCAAGGCCCTGACCCACAGGATGTTTACCACGACAAGACTGCAGATTGCGCTCTTGCGCAGAAGATAAAGGATATGTATGGAGATGTCAAGAAAGGTACGCGAGGCTACAAGGTAGCCTATATCCACAATGATACAATGTGCCTAGCTTGTAAACTCATTGATGGGAAATTAGTTTTCAAGAACCATCCCACCCAAGTAACCAGAGTCGTAGTAGACCTCACCAGGAAGTGCGTGGAGGGTGTACATATGAATTGGGCATAGTATCTTGTAAACCAGCTAGATCTTGATTGCAGGGAAGCCTAGGACCAAGGGTATGAATGCCATTTCAGATGGCTTCTCATACTGATCGCATTCATTGCATGGGAAATGTCGGAAGGTGCGACCTTCCCGGACATCGAACCCTTTGAACCATTGGTCGTAAAGTTCAATACCCTATGGTACTCGAATGATATGAAAAAAAAATGGCAGTCAAATGTCATGTTTCATTCATATTATAATCAATTGAAGGAAGCTATCCAGGATACACCACACATCAATCCAAACACACTCCACAGGTTTTGGCTCCTGATGAAGTTCAACGTAGACAAACACTTTCTCTACATCACAGTGCGCGCTGACGAGAACAAGAAGCAATTACAGTCCTATTATAAATTAACAGAAGAAGATCTGGACAAGATAAAAAAGGAACGGTTGACGGACCTCCTTGTTCCAGCTGACCCTGCAGAGATATTTGACGTAGACAGTCTAGAAATTGTGCAGGATATACCCGGACCTAGCATGTGACAGAAGATCAACGAAGTGAAAGACTTAAGCAGTGCCTCGGTGAGTAATTCTTCCATCACGAAAGAGAAAGAGGGTGATGGCGAAGAGTTAGAAGAATTCGAACAAAAGAGCAGAGACGAATACGAACTTTTGAAGAAGAGGAAGGCTTCACCTCAGAAACCTTCTTCTCAGAAGAAGTCTAAAGCTCCTATGACTAAGTTGCAGACTACACTGACCCCATACAACTTCAAATTCATCGTCGCAGCTCTAAATGATGTTTTGATGGAGATAGTAGAGAAGCAAGAGACTAAGAAAGAGGCAATGTATAGTCAGATCAAGATAGAGCTCCAAGGAGTGTAGAAGGCACTTCAGTCGAGGCGCGCAGTCTCCACTACACCCCTGTCAGTGGGAACACCAGAAGAAGGAGATGAGCCAACTCAACTCCATCAAATCATGAATTCAGTCGAGGCTCGACTTTGAAAAGCACAAGATGAAGAAGGGAAATTCATCCAGGCTTTGACACAAGTACAGGGAGTACTTGAAGAACAATGCAGTGTTGCAAAACAACAAAAGAGTTCTCTCCAAAAAAATGGAATGACGAGAAAGAACAACTACAACAAGGAAGGGAACAATTGTTGGTGGAGAAATTGGAGGTAAAGGAAGAGGTCAATAGAGCACTTCGCTCTGTGACAGTCATTGAGGTACAAATCGAAGAAAGAATCCCACAATAGGTGGCAGAACTCGAAGACGTGATCCAAAATCTACAACAATGCATCGTAGATCTAGAGCTCTGTGCTCTACCCGAAACTCCACAGGAGGTAAGAGACCTAAGGGAAGCAACTGCCTGTAGCGCAGTTGGCATATTAAAATCTCTTGCCTTGGAATGCAAGCAGTTGAGTAATAGGAGTGACCAGACTTACAAGAACCTCACAGAGAATCCAGAGTTATAGGCATTGTAGTCATAGCTCCAAGAAGCAAATAAGAACATCGATACATTACAAGCACAACTAAAGGCCTTAACACCAGTTGAAAGAATGAAGAGGTTTCAAGAACAATGCTCGACCCAACAATAGATCTACATGATTCAAATTAAAGTGATGGAATTCACTCAATGACTTCAACCAGTGAAAGAAAAGGCATGTCAACTGTTCACCGAAGTTGAAAGCCAAGGAGACAAGATAGAACAGGTCATCATCATAGCAGAGCAGTGCCTAGAAGGGCCAGTGAACGATACAGTGATCCAGGAGTTCACTGAGCAAGAGGCCGTAGAATTATAGCAGGTCGAAGCCGCTCGAGCCAAGCTCGAGGTGTTTGAGGCAAAATTTCTCAGACCAGAGTGACTTAGAATGAGTCACGGGTGAGTGTTGGGGGCATGTTGGCCCTTGACCAAGTTTTGGGAAAATATTGGTCATGTTTGACCGTTTTTGGGACTTCAACAGCCTGCCAAAGATGGAGCACCAGACGAAGCTGAGATTGCGGAATCTCGACCCACTTTTGGGTCCCTTTTCGAGTTTTGGGAATATGCAATGGGAAAGGGATATTGGACCATGGGTTTACCCATGCTTAGGCCGATTTTGTATGTATAAATAGAAGGATAGGAAATAAAGTAGTAGTGGAATATTGACATCTATGTGATGTATGCTAAGTGAAAGAAAGGTCTGTAAGTGCTTTGTGGCTATATGAGACTTGCAGGGCTAAGTGCTAGTCATTATAGAAAGTTGAAAAGGCTTTGTGTTGTAATTCAAAGAAGAAGGATCTAGCAAGATGAAAAGATCTTCTATCCTGTGTGCAGTAGGGTTTTGGTGGCTCTATGATATAACCGATTGAAGACACTAATAAAGAAGAAGAGTTGGTGGACATAACCCCGGGGTGGGGGTAAACCACGTAAATCTGTGTGTTATGCTTTGTGCTTCCACTTGATGTGTTTATTCCTTCTTTTTATAAGTTCTTTGATATATTTAGATAGATCTACTTATGCTTTGTGCTTCTTAGAGGTGTGTGAATGTTATATCTGACATGTATGAAGGTGCTTAGTGTTGATTTACTGGATCTGATCTACTTTACTATTGCTATGTGCTGAGATACCTTAGATCTAAGTAAATGTTGTGATGCTCTGTGCTATCTACAAAGTATAGTAAGGGTTGAATATTGACGAATGATCAGTGCTAAGTGCTCTGTAAGTGATATAATCACAGATCTGTGTCCCATCTAAGGTTGAAAAAACCCGAGTCTTGCAACCACCCCTGCCTCTACCTCGAGTGAGACTTCATCTGCTTCGTAGGTGTTTTCAAAAGGACCGATAGTTAGGGATTTGTTGGTGCGCTCTTGAGCATTGAACCCTGGTTCTTCCCCTGTGCCAACAACCTATATTAATTTACATGGATCTTTGCATGTTGACATTTATCCTTTGAGTCACTTATATTCTGAGTATGGGAATCCCTACCTCAGTGATGATATTATATTGTATTGTATTTCCTTGTTTGTTGGTAGGTTTCCGACCGACGTGTTCCTTGTTCCCTACACACACTTGAAAAAGTATTTCAACTATCACTCTGTTATAACTTCATACTTTGGGGGGATCTCTGTTACACATTATTTTCATCATCCCTATGATCATTAATGATGTGAACCTATATGTTTCCTTCAGAGGGGTCAGTGGCCTGAATTCCTGAAGAAAGAACGGAGAACAACTTTTAATGAGAGAAGAAGTTATATTTTCCTTTGTAAAAACCCTATTAAAGAGGATTTCAGCAGGCTTCTCTATACATAGGGTGCGGAAATGCCCGATTTCTATAGGCTGTACTAAATCTAGGTTGTGGAGTTTCCGCAGGTTGCTCTATAGCTAGGGTGCAAAAATTCCTGTGCATGGGAAAAATGAGCGTCTTCTCGATGCTTCTAGAAGGATAAGATTCTATGGTGAGGTGGCCTCCAAACGGTTTGGATCTTACTCTCTTTCATGATTTAGTGGGATCATCCTAACCTATTCACCTTATCCTCTCCAACTTATAAAAGGAGAGGAGCTCTCATGGAGAAAGTTAGATTGGCTTGTTATTGAGTTTTGTAGCTTGGATTTTTTGGAGCTTGTATATTTGGATTTGAGCTTGTATATTTGGCTTTGAGTTTTTGGATATTGTGAGTACCTATCAGATATACAGTCTCAAAATCCGTGGTTTAGAAGTGTGTGGGAAGCAAGGAACTATTGGAAGGAACCTGACAACATCAAGGCATCTGATTGTATCTTTATTCCACATTCTTTAATATAGATATACTTTTCTTTCCTATATGAATGTTATTTATCCATATTGTATGATTCCTTGATCATGTATATAGTTTCAAATCAAATAGAATCTGTTAGTATTGTCCTTGTTGGCTCGTGCTTATTTGCAAATATTTCTCATAAACCTCGTGACGAAGCTTGGATTTCATTGGCGAAGTCAGATCTTCAATATTTAAAAGGTATGTTATAGATCCATTTCTCATTTGATAATTGAAAGCTAAGGAAAGAGTAGTGTACTGTCTTGTTTTGTTCTAGTTTCGTAGTGAAGCTAGGGGGATTGATTTGTGTGCACACTTAACAATTAGCCCGATAACAAGGAATCCCCCTAAATATCTATTTATTGGATATTGTTACTCTTCCAATAATTTTGGACATAAGGCAGTAGGCTACAAAGCTTATAGACAATGAAATCGTAGAAATGTCCAAAGATATAAGGAAAATGAGTACAATATAGAGAACATAAAATATAACTCATTTTCTACTTTTAAATACTTCAATAGTAAATTTATCAACCTAAATAAGAAAGGAAAAGGAAAAGTAACTTTTGGAGATAACATGTTAGCCAAGATACCGGGAAAAGGCACTGCTAGTTTGGGAAATAATAAAAACAAAGTAGAACATGTACTTCTCATAGAAAATTTCAAAACAAATATCCTAAGTGTAATTCAAACATGTGAACAGGGTCACATACTTCCTTTTTATTCTAAAAAATGTGAGATTAGAAAAAGGACATTGGAAAGCTAGTGGAAGTTACACCAAGAACATCTAACAATGTGTACATCCTTAATATAGATGAAGAAGAAAAATGTTGTTTAAGGAAAGTAGATGAAATTTGGATATGGAATAGAAGTTTGGGACATTTAATATTTGACAACTTGATCAAGTAAAATGATAAAAAGGCAGTTAGTGACCTGCCAAAAGTGATTAATCCATCAGATTCTATTTGTAAGCAAACGAGAGTTAGGTTAAAAAAAAAGAGCATTCCACAAAAAACCCATTAGAGCTTATTCACATAGATCTATGTGGACCAACCAGAACCAAAAGTACTTATGGTGAACAATATTTTATGTTGTTTATTTATAATTACACAATATTGACCTCGGTATTCTTTCTAAAAGAAAAATCAGAAGCCTTTGAGAAATTTAAAATATACAAAGTCCTTGTAGAAAATGAAACAGATCTCAAAATTAAATGTCTGAGAATAGAAAATGGAGGAGAATTCACGTCTAAAGAGTTCATTCAATTATGTGAAAATCATGGTATGAAGATACAATTTTCATCTCCCAAGGCTCCTCAACATAATGGAGTGGTAGAAAGGAAAAACAGAACAGTTCAAGAAGCTGCAAGAACCATGCTAAATGAAGCCAAGCTTCCAGAAAAATTATGGAGAAATGCAATCTAAACAACAATCCACATACTTAATAGAGCTTAGTTGAGACCCAACCATGACAAAACCTCTTATGAACTATGGTTTGGAAGGCCAGCATCTGTAAAACACTTTAGAACTTTTGGAAGTAAATGTTACATAAAGAATGATGAAGATAACCTAGTAAAGTTTGATCCAATATCTAATGACGGAATATTCTTACGATATTCATCTAATAAGAAAGCATACATATGTTATAATCTTAGACTACTAAAGATAGTGGAAATTTCCAATGTAAATATAGATGATCTAAAAAATAGCATATCCCAAGGAATTAATAAAAAAATATCAACAAGAAGATGATGATGTATAACTTCATCAAGAAGATGATAATAATGAAACATGTGAAAATGAACCATATATTGATGAATAATACAATGAAGAAATGCCCTTTCCAAGAGCTCCATCAAAAAGAGTTCGAAAAATCATCATGAAAGCCATATTATTGAAGATAAAAGTGTAGGAGTGGAAACAATAAGGAAACTCTCTTTTGACTCGGAACAATAAATTTTATCCCTAATAGAACCTAAGTCAGTTAAAGAAGCTATCAAAAGTAAATATTGGATAAAATCAATGAATGAAGAACTAGACCAAATAGAGGAGACTCAGACTTGGGAACTAGTTCCAAGACCCAAGGACAAGAATGTGATAGGAACCAAGTGGATCTTCAAGAAAAAACTAAACGAAAATGGAGAAATTATAAAAAACAAATCTAGATTAGAGTGAAAAGGATATTCCCAAGTGGAAGGTCTTGATTTTAAAGAGACTTTTTCTCCAATAGCAAGACTTGAGGCCATCAAAATGTTCCTGGCATTAGCATGCTTCAGAAATTTCGAAATATATAAGATGGATGTTGTAACACCCCTCCTAGCTAAGGACGTCTACTCAATCGACCGGTGAGAATTTTTTTTATTTTTTGTTTAAGTGTGTGCGCGTGTGTAGAAGAGACAACCCCCTCGACAATACGTCAACACTCGAACCAACAATACGCAAGTAAGACGAACACAATCAAGACGACCCGACACATCATAGCGACAACAAGAAGCAACGCCCTTGAACAGGAGGCGGGCAACTAACGGCTGTAGGCAGAGACAGACACCAGGAGTTAGGCACAGTACTGTTCCAGAGTGAAAGAATCCAACAGTAGAGTCGCAGTAGTGGAACTGTGCCTTTAAATAGCCCGAGACTACTGATACGGCCCGGAGAGTGTCACAAGAGTGGAACTGTGCCTTTAAACAACCCGAGACTCTTGATACGGCACTGGATTCCTTCCACCGGATTACACACAGACATAAATACTAAGCTGCAAGAGGAGTCTATATCCCGCCCGACACAAACATGCCACGCAAAACAATACCACCTAGTACTACAATTAGGGACAAGCAGTGAGCGCTAGCGCTTGCGTTTTTCTATGAATCGCCCCAAGCGAGCACGATATAATACCATAATGGTAATCCTACGAATGTTCACACTCTCCCTATCATCTTGCCCTTCTGACCAATTAACACCATATTAAGTTAACCTTAGCCTTGCAAATTAACCTCGCCATTGGCATTCCATTTAAACAACAGTAGCATGACAATCCAACATTGCCTTTAACATTTCAAGTCAGCCAACAATAACCTTGCGATCTAAAAC
>ML812527.1:5174-15813 GCA_009831015.1 Picea engelmannii
TAGGAAGCACAATATCCCTAACAAATATTTCTATGTAAGGGGGCACACTAGTTGAGATGATTTGGGTTATGTTTGACTATGTTAGTTAGGGGAAATTCACACATGTGCCTGGATACATTGCATTTCCCTATCTTACCAAGCTATAAAGAAGATGAAAGATGCACCAATATATTAGTTGGAGAGTTTTAGTTTTGAGCTTATGCATTGTAATTTTATTCTTTGTAGTTTGAAATAGAATGCATATGTAGTTTTAAGTGGTTTTGTTTAGAGTGTTTTGAATATTCATGATTTCTAGTAGTACATATTTATAGATTATTGTAGCTCATATTTGTAGTTTTGATGGAAGTTTTCAAGTTTTAAGCTACCTAGGTTAAGGGTTATTTTTCTGAGTGCAAAATCTGCATACCATGGTTTGAAATTTAACATGGTCTTAGAGTACATTCATTGAAATCCTCTAGATCAATGTATGGAATGCACTTCTTCCTATGAGAGGGATTTGCGAAGGATTTAAATGTGTGTAATGCATGAACCTTACTGAGTGAAGTAGATCCAGACCTGTGATAGGTTGTTGGGTGAGATGCCCAAGATTTACAGTGACTAGAAGGTTGTTATTGGCCTGAGAATCTGAGATAGGAAATCTGCACCTGGGATAACTTGTTGATTTGATTTCTTTTGTTTCTGGTATATTTGTTCAAGTGTGCATTTAGGGGTTGCAATAATGGCCAGGTTTGGTCTCCAAGAGCATCACATGTTGGAGGGCGCTTCTAACTTGGTAAAGTGGAAATGCACACTGTAGAGTCTAATTCCCTTGTAATGTTGTAATATAGTGTCAATCTGTCTAATGCCCTTGTAATGTTGTAGCAGAGTGTCAATCTATCTTGTAAAATTATTCTCAAGAACAAACTCACCAGTGCTCACATGAGAAAGACTTATATTGTACTGAGCTATCTAATGAAGATCACAAAGTTGAGATATCAACTCACTATCATTGGAGAAGATTTTCATGAGAGTGATCTAGTTCATATCACTCTGAATGGATTTGGTCCATCGTGGAATTACTTTGTTCAATGTATTTGTACTCAAGAGTTACCCACTTTTGAGAAACTATGGGATGATTTGTTAGTGACAAGGTAAGATAATTTTATTAATGTCCAACGAATGACCAAAAAAATCGGTCAATGGGAATATTGAGTACAATAGTGTTAATACAAAGTGAGAGGACAAAAATGGCTCCTAAAGAAAGTAAGATGCAGAAAGTAAAGAAAAGTATTGATCTAAGCCAAGACAATATACAAAGACCTATACTGCTAATGTAAATCTAATCCATGAGGCAAGAAGAAAGAAACCAAGATAGAGGATAGAAATAGCATGAACATAGCAAGGCCCACAAGGGCTAGCTCCCTGAACATCTGAAACCAAATGGAGGAAACTCTGGATAGAAACCTATCTGGAAGAGGAGTTGGAAGAGAATTTGGTCTGCATATTGTGTTTCTTCTTGGAAGAGGTTATCCGTCATCACAGCCTAGGTGACCTCGTCTGCCCACTAGTGTGGGATATGGAACAAAATAATCGTTGGGGTCTCTGGGATGCAGAAATGGGCCTCACTGGTCTAGAAGATGAAGTAACTCTGCTATCAATTTTTCTCTTGGTACCCCTAGCATAAGGGACCACCTCAAAGAAGGAAGTGATCATATGGGTGGACGTTGGTCTAGGAGAGGGCCCAATAGTCTAATAATAGAATCTAAGGGCCTCTTGCATGTATAGTGCTAGGCATCTCTAGTCCAAGTATAGAAAGAAACATGAGAGTGTTCGTGAATCCTTGAACAAAAAAATGGAAGTGTTCCTGGATCTCACAATAAATGGGACAATGCAATATGAAGTACTCCTCGGTCTTGACCTCTCAGACATGGCACAACTCGCAAATCCTATTCACCCAATAAAGCTAGTGCTTTCCCTCCAGTCTAATTCTATGTGAACCCACACTGAACTAGCTAAGGGAATGCGAAGAGCATGCATTAAGTGATGGCGAGTATACAAGGACCAAAAATTGAGTGTTCCTCTCAAATCCATAAAATTGTCTACATAAAAGGCCATCTTCAGACATAACTCGCTCGAGGGGTCTATCTATTTGACCTAAATATATTGTATGTATATATTATCTCAGGTGATCCTATTTAGTTCCTGCCTCGTAGATAAGGGATGTCCAGGTGCATTAAGGGATGGTAAGGTTCGGCCTCAAATTGATCATGGGAATATTCTGCCTGTGTGGATGAAAAGGGAAATGCTACATCAAACCTCCTCCAGTTTCTCAAGTTTCATGTCTGATTGGCCACAATTGGTTCAACAAAAAGATGACTAAAACAAGACTTTGCACAATCCGAAAAATAGGCTGTGAAGATGTGAATGTATCGCTCATGATATAATACTTGTGTAAAATCTCAAGTAGGTTATTGTACTTTGGCATCTAAGGAACACAAACCTCCTCCATTTTCTCAAGTTTCATCTCTGATTGGCCACAATCATTTTGGAAAAAATATGACTAAACATGACATTTATGACACATCCCACTGAGTGATGGCAATGACTGGAACATGATTTTTTTTGAAAGGAGCAGTAATAGACCTAGAAACACTAGCTAGTGATCAAATTTTTATTTTGAAAACCTAATGAATTCTAAAGCACTGCTTTGTGTGGAGTTGTGTTAAACTATGTTGTAACTGTTCTAAATGAAAGAAAGTTTGTCATCCCAAATGTGAGTGTGCCTATAATTGTACATGCACAGTGGGTAAACAATAGTTTGGTTCACATTTTTTTCTTTCCCATCATTTTGCAGGTGAAATACTATGGACATATCAATCCTTTTGTCTAACATTCTCTAGAGTGATTTCCAAAAATTGTTGATGAACTTAGGTTCATGGTATGACACAATGTATGTTGGTGCTCCAAAGTTGACCCATATGTGTGCAAAAAAAACTTTGTTATGTCTTTTGTAAAGTCAATTTTCTTGCAAGGTGCAAGTACTACCATCTTCGASAACCTATCAATGACAATAGACACTGCATCATGGTTTTTTCATGTTGTTGGTAGGCCTATTAGAAAATTCACAAAGATAGACTCTCGTGGCTGCCTGGGATTGAATAGAGATGTKTGTTAGGGTCTTATAATATATAGGAAGTCTGACTACATATTTTTCTCTTGGCTTGCTTGTTTTCCTCAGAGTTAATAAGGTCCTAGACCAAATTTTCAAATWCAATTTGGTCATTTTTTATCATGTTTAAGTTAGTGCTAATCCCTCCACGTGTTCATGGTCATCATCATCTAGGTCATGGMTTAGAATTCATTTTTTTAATAAATCATTATAAGGTCAGTAATAAAAAATTAAAGTGAGTCATATTCATCACTTGGGTCACTACCATGGGAATTATCACCTTAAGGACAGGTTGATAAAAAGGTAAGGTGATGTTCCACATAAGAAAATCGTGCTACAGTCACATCACATAATATCACTCTATTACTCAAAGGAAAATTTACTTTTCAAAGCTATTAAAAGGCCATCATGGTATATTCAATCCTCAATCCAGTGTTCTTAAACTCCTCTTCACCATAAAGGTCCATATCAACCATTAGAACACTAAAATTTTCCATCAAAACACTTATTTGTAGCCCACACTACGCTTCTGGCAACCCATGCTACGTTTCTGGCAGTCCTCGCTGCGCGTCTGGCATAAGTGTCACGCTTTTGAAAAGGAAGAAAAGTAATTCATTGCAGAGGTTTTCTTCACTATTTCACAGGTCCAAATCGTCATTAACAAGTAAGTGGGCCACATTCATGCCACCTTTACCCTTCTTATCTTCATTTCCTTCTTACAACTCAGTAAAAAACCATCTCCTAGGGTTTTGCTGCGTCTTAATCTTTCAATCATATTTTTCCATTTTCTGCTGTAAAAACCTGCATTCTGTGCTTAAAATCCCTCACTTATACTCCCTAACACCAATCACTACTCTTCACAATTTCCCCAAGAGTTTAGAAAATAGTTAACCACTACTTTCCCTCCATATACCAGATTGTCCCTTATCCCTTGTTTCCACAAAGTATACCTTACCCCTTCCCTTTCCCACTGAAAATTAGGATTTTCACATCATGGAAACTGGAAGCACTGATACTCAAAAAAGGAGATACAATAAGGGTGGTAAAGTGTCCAGGTATGAGCCAACACATATCAGAGAAATCATGGCCTCACCTTTCATTAAGAAATTATTTGAAGATGCTGGTTGCATAGGGTTTTGTGAAAGAATTCAAGAGGTGGGTTGCCATGCTAAATTGACCAGCCTCTTTGCCACCAATTTAAAGAAGGATAAGACCAAAATTGTAGGGGTAGACTTCACTATTTCCACAAATTCCATTACCACAACTATAGGTATTCCCAATCATGGAGAAATTTGGTTTAATGGAATGGATTTGGACATTGAAAATTACAAGGTTTTCCTGAAACCACACTATAAAGATACTCCAACTCATATTTTTCCTTTCATATAGTTGCTAGATAGAGATTTCTCATTGATGAACATGATCATGAAACACTTTACCTGTGAAGGGAGATTTTCAAGACTGTACCAGTATCACATAAGGCTGTTGATGCATTTCACTGCCATCAAGCCACTTAACTTGCCTCATTACTTATTCATAAGCCTGGTCAAAATGATAGAAAAGGTACAAAGCAAAGGGAAAGATCACAAAACAAATTTGTTTCATCATGGTTTGGTAAAGGTCATGGTCATCCAAAAACTTTCAGAAATCAACATGCCTTGGGAGGATTTCATTCGGTTAGTTTCTCTTTTGCCTGCTACTAGTCAACCCAACAGTCAAAACGCTTCATTAGCAACACCAAGGCCACATGAGGTTGGCTCATCCAACAGGCTGTTAACTAGAAATACACATGTGGCAGAGATTACACAGACTTACCAGAAAGGGAAAAAAATTGTTTTTTCCCTTGAGAGCACCAAGAAGATGTCTACAACTAGAATGTTGACTAGGGCACAAACTAGGAAAATTCCCTAGGAAAATATGGTGGAACAAGTTCAGGGAGAATTGGAGCAGTCACCTAGGAATGCATATGACTCCCCATTGCAACATTTTGAGGAGGAGATGCCTTGTGAGCAAGAGATGTTTGACCATGTAGACAAATCAAATGAAGAAATTATCAAAGAGAAACAAGCACAAATACAAGAGATAAAGGATGATATTTCAAGAGGGCCAACAGAGACACCAAGCTACAGAGAAACATGGCGAGACACTATTTCACCAGGAACCTGATTTGCAAAATTAGGCTAAAAAACATGAAAAAGAGGCTAAGGAAATACCTAAAGAAGATAAAGAAGAGAGATAGCCTTGATATCTTGGGTGATGCATCAGTTATTGTGTAAACCCTTCACACAAGGAGTCCCAGAAACAAATTGCAAGGAATTTTGACAATTTTGGCAAATTTTTGAAATTTTTGGTATTTTGACAGTTTTGATGTATAGAAGCGCAACGTGGCCACATTGCACTTTCTCTTAGAGGATATAAATGATGAAAATATTACATGCTTGGATAGGTATTTAATTGTACTTCACATATAAATACTTCGTTGGCAATTTCGGATCACAGTGTTGAAGAAAAATCCAAAAAACATGATAAAAAACAGGTCTCTGCCACTTTTTCAAAACCTTCGCTGCGCTTCTCAGAGTAAATTTGGGAAAATATATTTTTCTCGGTCAAAAGGTGTCCATTTGATGTTCTTGAGGTTTATAATGACAACTAGATACCCTCATGTTTTCATTGAGCCTTTCAGAGCTAGATTTGGAGTAGTGGAAGGATTTCAAAAGTCCTCTCCAAGGTTGGTGCTGCGTTTTTTTTATTGATGTTGCGTTTCTAGGAAATATGACCGTTTTTTAATTTGCTTGGTCAAAGTTGATTCCCACTGATGTAATACGACTTATAGTGAATTTATATGATTTAATTAAGTGTCATGGGGTTAAATTATATTTTTCCATGTGCATTTGGTGATATTTAATGCTTGTCAAAGTCAAATTGAGTTAGTTTAGCTATTGGCCAGTTTTTTATTGTGCAAGAAACAAAGGCCTTCATGTATTTATCCATGTTTGCATAAGGGTGAGAACAATAAAAGTGTTTCTACAAAACTACGAGAACCTTATGTATCTCAAAGTGACCTCTTGAATTGGGATAAGGTATTCCTAGATTAGATTGTTGCATTTTCCCTTTCTAGTACACACAAATTTACATGGAAATACAAGTTGTTGCCCAGCTAGAACTTTCCACTAGAATTTACATTTTCTTGCATGCACAACATAGTGATTTTTTTTTAAGACATCGATTATTGTTCCATATTTCAATGCAAGTCCAAAATACATATCTATCTTATTTATAAAATTCTCAACATGGTTGAGTTGTATGATTCGAGAATGTGTGTATTAGTTTTTGATTTATTGCACAAGTAGTGTAATGATCTTGCCTTGCAAAATTCAAACTGTACTTCCCGCTTAATTTTGTTCTTACATGGAAAATATATTCACGATCTCTACATTTTTATCCCATTTGGTGTTTTGGTATTCTTCTCTTCTAGCAATATCTAGAGATAGGAAGGTAATTGTTTGCCTCAAAACCTTATTTCCTTATGGACCATATTGATATGCACATGATTCTCAATATTTGTAGGTTCACTATATGTCAAATATGCGTTTAAACTTATGCATCTTTCCTCCAATGAGCATAAATCTATATTATGGGTCTCAACTTTGCAGTGTTGAGATTTTGGAGTTTAAAACACAATTCATCTATAGTGATTCTGAAGTTAGGAAAAATAATGAACAAGAGGATAAGGAAAGACCTAAAGAAGATAAAGAGGAGAGATAGAATTGATATATTGTATTATTCATTACTGATTGTGTAAACCCATCACACAAGGAGTCCCAGAAATAAATTGAAAGGAATTTTGACAATTTTGGCAAATTTTTGAAATTTTTGGTATTTTGACAATTTTGATGTACATAAGTGCAACATGGCCACGTTACGCTTTCTCTCAGAGGATATAAATGATGAAAAAGTTACATTATTGGATAGTTATTTACCTGCACTTCACATATATATACTCTATTGGAAATTTCATATCACAGTCTTGAAGAAAAATCCAAAAAACATGATAAAAAATAGGTCTCTACCACTTTTTCAAGACCTTCATTATGTTTCTAGGAGTAAATTTGGGAAAACATAATTTTCTCTGTCAAAAGGTGTCCATTTGATTTTCTTGAGGTGTCTAATGACAACTAGATACCCTCAGGTTTCCATTGAGCCTTTCAGAGATGGATTTGGAGTAGTGGAAGGCTTTCAAAACTCCTCTCCAAGGTTGGCGCTGCGTTTTTTTATTGATGTTGCGTTTCTGGGAAATATGACAGTTTTTTAATTTGCTTGGCCAAAGTTGATTCCCATGAATGTAATTCGAATTATAGTGAATTTATATGATGTAATTAAGTTTCATGGGGTTAAATTATCTTTTTCCATGTGGATTTGGTGATATTTAATGCTTGGCAAAGTCAAATTGAGCTAGTTGAGCTATTGGCCAGTTTTTTATTATGCAAGAAACAAAGGCCTTCATGTATTTATCCATGTTTTCATAAGGGTGAGACCAATAGAAGTGTTTCTACAAAACTACGAGAACCTTATGTATCTCAGAGTGACCTATTGAATTGGGATAAGGTATTCCTAGATTCGATTGTTGCATTTTCCCTTTCCAGTACACACACATTTACATGGAAATACAAGTTGTTGCACAACTAGAAATTTCCACTAGAATTTACATTTTCTTGCATGCACAACATAGTGCTCTTTTGTTTTAGACATCGATTATTTTTGCATATTTCAATGCAAGTCCAAAATACATATCTATCTTATTTATAAACTTCTCAACATAGTTGAGTTGTATGATTGGAGAATATGTGTATTAGTTTTTGATTTATTGCACAATTAGTGTAATGATCTTGCCTTGCAAAATTCAAACAATACTTCCCACTTAATTTTCTTCTTACATGGAAAATATATTCATGATCTTTACATTTTTCTCACATTTGGTGTTTTGGAATTCTTCTCTTCTAGCAATATCCAGAGACAGGAAGGTAATTGTTTGCCTCGAAACCTTATTTCCTTATGGACCATATTGATATGCACTTGGTTCTCAATATTTGTAGGTTCACTATATGTCAAATATGTGTTTAAACTTATTCATATTTCCTCCAATGAACATAAATCTATATTATGGGTCTCAACTTTGCAGTGTTAATATTTTGGAGTTTAAAACACAATTCAATTGTAGTGATTATGAAGTTAGGAAAAAATATGAACAAGAGGCTAAGGAAATCCCTAAAGAAGCTAAAGAGGAGAGATACCCTTGATATATTGGATTATGCATCGTTGATTGTGTAAACCCATCACACAAGGAGTCCCAGAAACAAATTGCAAGGAATTTTGACAATTTTTGAAATTTTTGGTATTTTGACAGTTTTGATGTACAGAAGTGCAACGTGGCGATGTTGTGCTTTCTCTCAGAGGATCTAAATGATGAAAAGGTTACATTATTGGATATGTATTGACCTATAATTCACATATATATACTCTGTTGGCAATTTCAGATCCCAGTGTGAAGAAAAATCCAAAAAACATGATAAAAAATAGGTCTCTACCACTTTTTCAAGGCCTTCGCTGCGCTTCTGGGAGTAACTTTGGGAAAAAAGTATTTTTCTCTGTCAAACGGTGTCCATTTTATTTTCTTGAGGTGTCTAATGACAAATAGATACCCTTAGGTTTCCATTGAGCCTTTCAGAGCTATATTTGGATTAGTGGAAGGCTTTCAAAAGTCCTCTCCAAGGTTGGCGCTGTGTTTTTTATTGATGTTGCGTTTCTGGGAAATATGACAGTTTTTGAATTTGCTCGGTCAAAGTTGATTCCCACTGATGTAATTCGACTTATATTGAATTTATATGATGTAATTAAGTTTCATGGGGTTAAATTAGTTTTTCCCATGTGGATTTGGAGATATTTAATTCTTGTCAAAGTCAAATTGAGTTAGTTGAGCTATTGGCCAATTTTTTATGGTGCAAGAAACAAAGGCCTTCATGTATTTATCCATGTTTGCATAAGGGTGAGACCAATATAAGTGTTTCTAAAAAAGTATGAGAACCTTATGTATCTCAAAGTGAACTCTTGAATTGGGATAAGGTATTCCTAGATCAGATTGTTGCATTTTCCCTTTCCAGTACACACAAATATACATGGAAATACAAGTTGTTGCGCGGATAGAAATTTCCACTAGAATTTACCTTTTCTTGAATGCACAACATAGTGATTTTTTGTTTCAAACATCGATTCGTGTTCCATATTTCAATGCAAGTCCAAAATACATATCTATCTTATTTATAAACTTCTCAACATGGTTGAGTTGTATGATTGGAGAATATGTGTATTAGTTTTTGATTTATTACACAAGTAGTGTAATGATCTTGCCTTGCAAAATTCAAACAGTACTTCCCGCTTAATTTTGTTCTTACATGGAAAATATCTTCATGATCTCTACATTTTTCTCCCATTTGGTGTTTTGGCTTCTTCTCTTCTAGCAATATCTAGAGACAGGAAGGTAATTGTTTGCCTCGAAACCTTATTTCCTTATGGACCATATTGATATGCACTTGCTTCTCAATATTTGTAGGTTCAATATATGTCAAATATGTTTTTAAACTTATGCATATTTCCTCCAATGAACATAAATCTATATTAGGGGTCTCAATTTTGCAGTGTTGAGATTTTGGAGTTTAAAACACAATTCAACTGTAGTGATTATGAAGTTAGGAAAAAATATGAACAAGAGGCTAAGGAAAGCCCTAAAGAAGATAAAGAGGAGAGATAGCATTGATCTCTTGGATGATGCATCACTGATTTTCTAAACCCATCACACAAGGAGTCCTAGAAACAAATTGCAAGTAATTTTGACAATTTTATCATATTTTTGAAATTTTGGTATTTTGACAGTTTTGATGTACAAAAGCGCAATGTGGATATGATGCGCTTTCTATCAGAGGATCTAAATGATTAAAATGTTACATTATTGGATAGGTATTGACCTGTAATTCACATATATATACTCTGTTGGCAATTTTAGATCACAGTGTTGAAGAAAAATACAAAAAACATGATAAAAAACAGGTCTCTACCACTTTTTCAAGACCTTCGTTGTGCTTTTGGGAGTAACTTTGGGAAAACATATTTTTCTCTATAAAAAGGTGTCCAATTGATTTTCTTGAGGTGTCTATGTTGAAAAAATGAGAGGGGGGGTGAATCAATTGTTACCGTGCTTGAACAATCATGCTTATTTTAAACTCTTTACAAAGCACTCAATGACACTCACAATACTGCAGGGGAATAAACAATATCACATTCAACATCAGTCACACATATGAGATACACAGAGAAATATATTTCCTGAGGAAACCCATAAAGGGTAAAAACCTCTTCTTCTTTACATGATAAGTAATCTTTACAATCTTTACATTATCATACATATGAGCACCAACTCATAATGAGGCTGCAACCTCT
>ML812527.1:26655-41131 GCA_009831015.1 Picea engelmannii
AAGAGAGGATTATGATAATAAAAGCACAGGAAGTGAGGCTAATGAAGAAGAAGTTATGGTTGATATGGAAGGAGAACTGATCAGTGCACTGGAAGAGATTGACAGACTCAGAATTAAGAACAAAAAGCAAAGACAATTGTTGATACAGTTCGAGAAAGACAGTAAAGAACCTAATGAATAACTTTTCCTACTAAAAGTGGAACTAGAAGAGGCAAACAAAATTGAAGACATTCTGAAACGACAGTTATCAGAAAAGAAGGCAAGATTTGAAGCCTTAGAACAAGAAGTAGTGAAAACTAGGAAAGAGATGGAGAGGTTTCACGCCCTGTATAATCAAAATCTATCAAGTATCAAAGCATTAGAAGGATTAGCCACCATTATGAATCAGCCAAGGAATCCAAATATAAAAACTGGTTTGGGTTATGAAGAGGGATCAAGTAGTGGTAAACCAAGGAATGAAGAACCCATCAAGTTTGTCAATTCTATGAAAAATGAACCCTTGGTATATAGACAGTGGATGCTCCAAACATATGATGAGAGACAAAGGTAAGTTTCTATCTCTAAGTGAATGCGAATAAGGAAACGTAACTTTGGAAATGATGCTCCAGGTAAAATAAAGGGTAAAGGGATGGTGAGCTTAAGTAATGGAAAAGGAAAATCCCAAGATGTTATACTTGTAGATGGGCTGAAACATATTTTTCTCAGTGTAAGTCAAATGTGTGACAGAGGATGTGAAGTGGTGTTCATGTCCAAGGACTGCAAGATAAAGTCTATAAACGCAGGACAAGTGGTGGCCAAAGGCATAAGGACAAAAAATAATGTATATGTGCTGAAGGAAAATAGAGAAGAGTGTCATCTAAGAAAACATGATGAAAGTTGATTATGGCATAGCAGACTTGGACATCTAAAATTTGACCACTTAATCAAACTCAAAAATCTCGAGGCAGTAAAAGATATTCCGAGAATATCAAAGCCCCAAGATTCAATGTGTAAACCCTGCCAAGTAGGAAATCTAACCAGGACACATTTTAAGGCAAAGAGCTTTACTTCAATAGAGAAACCACTCCATATAGTTCATATGGATTTATGTGGACCATCAAGACAGGAAGGCATAGGGAAAGAAAACTACTTCATGTTGATTATTGATGATTACTCCAGACTTACGTGGGTTGCTTTTCTCAAGGAAAAATCTGAATCATTTGAGAAGTTTAAAATATTTAAGGCTTTAACTGAGGCTCAAACAGGCAAGAGGTTAAAAGTAGTATGATCAGACCGAGCAAGAGAGTTTATTTCAAGTGACTTCAAGGAATTCTTTGATAAGCATGGGATCAAAAGAGAATACACAATCCCAAGAACTCCACAACAAAATGGAGTAGTTGAGAGGCAAAACAGAACAGTACAGGAAATGGCCAGGTCAATGATGAATGAGAAGAACATTGGTCAAACCTACTGGGTAGAAGCAATACACACAACATTCCATGTTCTTAACAAATCCCACCTTAGACCACAAAGTGACAATACACCTTATGAAATGTGGTATGGGAGACCTGCTTCAATTAAAAACTTCAAAGTCTTTGGGAGTAAATGTTACATAAAGAATAATGATGAGAACCTTGGGAAATATGATGATAAGGCTGATGAAGGTATCTTCTTAGGGTATGCTACAAATAGTAAAGGATACAAATTCTATAATAAGAGGCTACATAAAATGGTTGACTGTATTGACATAAAATTTGATGAAGGAATCCCAGCAAGAAAGGTGTACAGTGATGAGTCTTCTACAAATGACACAGCTAAAGATGAAGATGAACAGGTCCAAGAATCAGAAAACAAAGACTCTGAATCAGATGAATACATAGATACTCAGACAGACTCAAATCAATAGACAACTTCAAATTCCTCCTCCAGAATCATTCAAAAGAATCATCCTACAAGTCAAATAATTGGGGAAAAAGACAAAGGTGTACAAACGAGGTGAAAGCTAATCAAAAACACCGAACAATCACATATAGCTTTCATATCCATGTTGGAACCTAAAAATTTTAGTGAGGCCAACAAATATGACCATTGGGTTAAATAAATGAACGATGAACTTGATCAAATTGAGAAAAACAATACGTGGGAGATGGTTCATAGACCTGAAGGTAAAAATGTCATTGGCTATAAATGGATCTTTAAGAATAAGTTGAATGAGTAGGGACAAGTTGTCAGGAACAAATCAATATTGGTCTGTAAAGGGTATGCTCAGATAGAAGGACTAGATTTTGATGAAACATTTGCACCCATAGAAAAATTAGAAGCTATCAGAATGTTTCTTTCCTATGCTTGTCATAAAAGGTTTAAAGTATATCAAATGTATGTCAAGTCAGATTTTCTAAATGGAGATTTAAGTGAAGAAGTCTATATGGAACAACCAGAGGGTTTTGAACTGTATGATAACCCTGACTTAGTATGCAAGCTGAAGAAAGCTTTATATGTTTTAAAACAGGCCCCTCGAGCTTGGTATCACAGACTGGATACATATCTCAAAGACAAAGGGTTCAAGAGAGGAATAGTTGACAACAATCTGTATATCAAAACAGAGGATAAGGGTCTTCTCATCGTATTAATCTATGTAGATGACATCATATTTGGATGTAAGAAGGATTCATTGGTACAATGGTTTGCTTCTGCCATGGAGTCTAAGTTTGAAATGTCTATGATAGGTGAACTATCATTTTTTCTTGGTCTGCAAATTACTCATAGGTCTGAGGGGATGTTCATTTCTCAAGAAAAATATCTTAGAGAAATGTTGAAAAGGTTTCAAATGGAAGAATCTTAACCTGTGGGCACACCTATGGTTATTGAATGCAAATTAAATAAGGATGATGACTCACCTGATGTTGATCAAAGTTCATATAGATCAATGATCGGTAGCCTGCTATACATCACAACATCTCGCCGAGACATAATGCATGTTGTTGGAATGGTAGAAAGATATTAGTCTGCACCTAAAAAGAGTCATTTGCTAGCTGTCAAAATGATATTCATATATTTGAAAGAAACAATGAACTATGGCCTATGGTATCCTGAGAATCAGAATTTTCAATTATCAACCTACTCAGATGTTTATTGGGCTAACTGCATGGATGAAAGGAAAAGCACGAGTGGAGGTGCGTTCTTCTTAGGAGATTCTCTAGTAGCATGGTTGAGTAAAAAGAAAGGTTCCATTTCTTTATCAACTATAGAGGCAGAGTACATTGTTGCTTCTACCTATTGCACTCAGATATTATGGATGATTTAGACACTTGCAGACTTGGAGGTAAAATGTGTTGCACTGATCCCAATCCAATGTGATAACAATAGTGCCAACAGTGTGTCCAAGAATCCTGTATTCCACTCCAAGACCAAGCATATTCCCATAAAATACCATTTTCTTAGAGAGAAGGTCACCAATCAGATTGTTCAGGTTCATTACATTCCAACCACAGAACAAATTGCAGACATATTTACTAAACCCCTACCCAAGACACCATTTGAATATCTTTGACAGAAGCTGGGTATCATCCCGTCTCACATATAAGAGAGTCCATCCTGTTAGGGGGAGTTTGTATTGGTTGAATATATGATACCTCCTAAACATACTGCAATAGCTCAGGGGGAGCATGTTTTCTTTGACATTGATGTCAAAGGGGGAGAAAAGGAATGGTCTGGACCATATGCTACAGTTGGAGGTCCAAACAGATTAGCACAGCCATTCAGGGTTGCCATCAATGCCAAAGGGGGAGATTGTTGGCATGTTTACAAGAAGAGCGTGCTTGTCATTGATGGAAAGAACAATAACAAAAATAGAAGCAATGATGACAAACAGGCAAGAAAGGACGATCAGCAGATAGGCAGACAAGGAAGAACAACAATGATCAAAATGAAAGATCGAAGCATTGATCATACTCCATTTCGAAGTATCGGATATCGGGATTTCGGAGACCGGTAATTGGAGATGTCAGGGACCCTCACGATAGGAGTCCCGAAGTGGCTAAATGCAAAACATCAATGTGATGTTGGTCCGACTCCATTTCAAAGTTTCGGCTACCGGGATTTTGGATACCGAGAGATGGATATGTCAAGGACTCTCACAGCAGGAGTCCTGAAATCGTGATATGTGAAATCGTGAATTAACCTTGGCCGTCATATCAAGGTTTGATCTGGATCATTAATCCGACTCTATTTCAGAGTTTCGGATACCAGGAGATGGAGGAGTCAAGTGTCGAGACTCCTCTTCACAGGAGTCCTTAAGTTTGGAAGTGAGAAAAGTCGAAAAGTTGATCTGACTCCATTTCGGATTTTCGTAAACCAAGACTTGGAAGTGTCGAGAACATTCACATCAAGAATGTCGAAATCACGATATGCGAAATTACGAAGTGATCTGGGCCGACAGATCTAGGAGCTGAATTTGTCAGACCATGTCATAAAAGATAGCTGGAAGACTATGACACGTGGCACGATCAGACAATGATAAGTGTCAAGTTGATTTGGCATTTCAGGACACTGGAAATAATAATTCTGAGTGACATGTGGCCACCACTCCAGTCATGGCACGTCATCGAGTGACGCAAGACTGAACTCACTATGGGAGTATTTTCTTAGGGAGTTTTAACTCCATCACTCCCCCAAAGTCTCAAAGGTTGAAGTCCCAGGGAAAAGGATAGTCGTCCGATCACCACAGATCAAGGAACGTTGATCTGGAGATCGAAGCGCCTGTGTGATTGGAGTGTGGTCACCAATGGTGGTCACATCGTCGAAGAGCTATAGAGAAAAGCTTGAAGTGGTAAGCTCCATTTCATAGTTTTGGGGACCACAACTTGGAGAGTCAAGATGCCTCGCAACAGGAATTTGCGACATGTGAAATCACGAAAGGCCAAAATACAAAAGGTTGAAATGATCGGAGCTAGTGAAACCAAGCTCCATTTCATAGCTTCGGATACCGGGACATGGACCATCAAGAACTCATCACCACAGGAACGTTGAAGTACCAAAATGTGAAATCGCGAAAGCGCCTTATGGATAAGTGCTCGGTCACCTCTCGTAGTCACATGGTAGAGAGCTGGAAAGAAAAGTTATACAAATCAAGATCTATTTCGGAGCTCATGACATGGAGAGTCAGGATGATTCATAACAAAATCTCTGAAATGTGAAAGTGTGAAATACGTTTTTGGTGTAGGTTGTGGTCACAACTATTGGTCGCATCTGCGGAAGATGGAGGAAGGAGCTAATGCAGACAAGCTCCATCTCAGAGTTTCGGGGATCGGGACATGGAGTGTAACGAAATTTTCACCACAGGGATCTCAAAATGCCGAAGTGCGAAATGGCGAAATAAATGCAAGATTCTATGAAGTCAATCCAACGATGTAGATGAATTTGAATAAGATCGGAGGGCTACTGTTGCACTTCACAGTGAAACTTCTAGAAAACAACTGATAGTTTTTTCCAGAGGATGAGCTCGTCTATGACAGAGAAGATGAAGAGTCTCAATTTCCAGAGAATCTGAGGAATCTCAGCATAACACCCAGTGATGATGGATGTGTGGGTGAAACCGCCAAAGAAGCTAAAGAGTTACCATGATAATCAGGCGGAACACTGACAATGAGCAGGAGATGCAGAACAGAGAGAGAATGTGGTGCACAGAAGATTGAATAGTGGTGGTGGAGTTAAGGGAGATAACACTCTGATATGGAAGAGATTGAGGGGGTGAGTAGAGGATGCATGGTGAACATTGCATGCACAAGGAGCATAGAGACTATAAGAATGCAGAACAAAGAAGAGATAGTGTGTTGTTGTTGAGTGGGATTGACAAGTGAAGAAGGATGGAGAGCGCGGTAGAGGAATGGTGCATTTAATGAACCTAGCACATAGTGCATAAATGGAGAAGGACATAAAGCATAGAGGAGTGTGCAGAAGACTCTGATGTAGATAGAGCAGCGCAGTGTCACAGAACAATGATGAGACTGGTAAGCCTTAGAAGAAATTTATATCACTGTAATAAGCTTTAAGAGAAAAGATTTATATTTCAGGGTGGTAGGGAGGTGCTAGGGAGGACCGTTGTCCTCAGAGGTTCAAGTGGGTGCTTTAACACAGGGAGATATAGCTTCCATCTAGTTGCATCCAGAGAAACTAGGGTGGCAGGGAGGTGTAAGGGAGAGTTGTTGTTCTCTGATTTACATGTTGGTGCCTGTATGACTGGAAGTTGTTGCTTCCATCCAGTTGGTGCTGGAACACTTGGGGAGTTAGTGCTTCCTTCTAGTTGGTGTTAGAGAAACCAAGGAGTTGGTGCTTCCTTCTGGTTGGTKCTAGAGAAACCAAAGAGTTGGTKCTCTCAGTAAGTAGCAACTTGAAAAACAGAGGTTGCAGCCTCATTATGAGTTGGTGCTCATATGTATGATAATATAAATATTGTAAAGATTACTTATCATATAAAGAAGAAGAGGTTTTTACCCTTTATGGGTTTCCTCAGGAAATATCTGTCTTTGTGTATCTCATATGTGTGATTGATGCTGAATGTGATATTGTTTCTTCCCCTGCAATATTGTGAGMATTATTGAGTGCTTTGTAAAGAGTTTAAAATAAGCAYGGYAACAACTGATTCACCCCCCCTCTCAGTTGTTCAACAATTGGTATCAGATTCGGCCCCTTTTATCTAAGGGTAGATCCTAGAGCTTAAACATGTCAAGCCATGAAGGAAATTCAACCAATAAGGCCCCTCTATTCAATGGAACAAACTTTGCCTTATGGAAAGTTAGAATTAGAACCTACATAATGGCTTTAGGTGCAGATGTCTGGGATGTGGTAGATATTGGTTATGTAAAGCCAGTTTTACTAGCTAATAAGGATGACAAGCTAGAATTTAGCTTCAACACTAAGGCTGTGAATGCTATCTTGAGTGGGCTTGCAGAAGCAGAATTCATAAAAGTTATGCACCTAGAAACTGCCAAAGAAACGTGGGACAAACACATTAGCAGTTATGAAGGTAATGAGAAGGTAAAGGATGCCAAGATTCAAGCCTACAGAGTTCAGTTTCAACAACTGAAGATGAAATAAAATGAAACTGTTGGAAAATACTTTCTGAGAGTTGAAGAAATGGTAAATGCAATGAAAGCACTTGGTGAAAAAATTGAGGAACCTTCGTTAGTTCAGAAAATTTTGAGATCTCTCCCAGATAGGTTCAACCCAAAGGTATCTGTTATAGAAGAACTTAATGATATAAAAACCTTGGAGTTTTATCAACTTCTAGGAACATTGACTGCATATGAAATGAGAATAGCTAAAGCTAAACCCACCTCCAAAGAAGCATCATTCAAGGCAGACAAGAATGAGGATTCTGAGCCTGATGAAATTGAAGAAAAAATTGTGAAGAGACTGAAGAAGGGATCGGGAAAATACAAAGGTAAGATGCCTTTCAAATATTTCAACTATGTTAGGATAGGTCATTTTGCAAATAAATGTCCTCACAAAAGAAAGGATTAGACATGTGATGATGAGGAGAAGCACAAACACATAAATATTTTTAAAGAGAATAACTTTAAGAAGAAAAGTCTTTGCGTAAACAATGATGATGATCCTTCAGATGATGAATACGATGACTCCTCTATTGAATATAAAATAAATGACTTCATACTTATGGCTAGAGAGGATTATGATAATAAAAGCACAGGAAGTCAGGCTAATGAAGAAGAAGTTGTGGTTGATATGGAAGGAGAATTGATCAGTGCACTGGAAGAGATTGACAGACTCGGAATTAAGAACATAAGGCAAAGATAATTGCTTATACAGTTTGATAAATACAGTAAAGAACCTGATGAAGAACTTGTCCTACTAAAAGTAGAACTAGAAGAGGCAAAGAAAATTGAATACATTCTAAAACGATAGTTATTGGAAAAGAAGGCAAGATGTGAAGCCTTAGAACAAGAAGTAGTGAAAACTAGGAAAGAGATGGAGAGGTTTCAATCCCTATATAATCAGAATCTGTCGAGTATCAAATCATCAGAAGGATTAGCCACCATTCTGAATCAACAAAAGAATCCAAAGCTAAAAACTGGTTTGGGTTATGAAGAGGGATCAAGTAGTGGTAAACCAAGGAACGAAGAACCCATCAAGTTTGTCAATTCTACAAACAATGACAACAACAAACCTGCAGAATCAAAGGAAGACAATCATCCACCCAGGATGAGTAAAGAAAAAGGTGTCAGGACTGAATCTGTAGAACAAATAAATAATGACCTCGTTGTTGAAAGACGTCATCAGCATGGAAGAAATCGATTTTCTCAAAGAAGACAACATTTTCCAGGTACAAAGAATTTTTCTATGGATATTTTTTCTACTATTCTAACTTTGGTCACAAAGCTGTAAACTGTTCCTTAAGACTTAGACAAGAACAATTAAGATTTCAAAGGAATAAATATTTTCCACAACAAAGAATGATACAACCAAGTAACAAACCATCACAGATTGCAAATTTCCAAATCAATTCTAGAAACATGCAACTAAGGAGGTCAAGAAAGAATAAACAGGCAATGGGTAGACAACACTGCAACAATAATTTTAACCTATTAAACAATGATATTGAATTCTACATTTTTCATAACTATGCACATAAATCTGTTGACTATCGATTAAGGAACTATGAACCAGATTTGAATTCCCCTGTTGAAAATGTCAAGGTTTGGAAAAAGAAATAAAGTGACAAGTGTGGATTAGTGTTGTCAACTCAATGAAGAACGAACCCTTGGTATATAGATAGTGGATGCTCCAAACATATGATGGGAGACAAAGGCAAGTTTCTATCTCTACGTGAAGGTGAATCAGGAAACGTAACTTTTGGAAATGATGCTCTAGGTAAAATAAAGGGTAAATGGATGGTGAGCTTAAGTAATGGAAAAGGAAAATCCCAAGATGTTCTACTTGTAGATGGGCTGAAACATAATCTTCTTAGTGTAAGTCAAATGTGTGACAGAGGATGTGAACTGGTGTTCATGTCCAAGGACTGCAAGATAAAGTCTGTAAACTCAGGACAAGTAATGGCCAAAGGCATAAGGACATAAAATAATGTATATGTGCTGAAGGAAAATAAAGAAGAGTGTCATCTAAGAAAACATGATGAAAGATGGTTATAGCATAGGAGACTTGGACATCTAAACTTTGACCACTTAATCAAACTCAAAAATCTCGAGGTAATAAAAAATCTTCCAAGAATATCAAAGCCCCAAGATTCAATGTGTAAACCCTGCCAAGTAGGAAAGCTAACCAAGACACAGTTTAAGGCCAAGGGCTTTACTTCAACAATGAAACCACTCCAACTAGTTCATATGGATTTATGTGGACCGTCAAAACGAGAAGGCACGGGGAAAGAAAATTACTTCATGTTGATTATTGATGATTACTCCAGACTTACATGGGTTGCTTTTCTCAAGGAAAAAGCTGAAGCATTTGAGAAGTTTAAAATATTTAAGGCTTTAACTAAGACTCAAACAGGAAAGAGGTTAAAAGCAGTAAGATCAGAATGAGGAGGAGAGTTTATGTCAAGTGACTTCAAGGAATTCTGTGATAAGCATGGAATCAAGAGAGAATACACAATCCCAAGAACTCCACAACAAAATGGAGTAGTTGAGAGGCAAAACATAACAGTGCAGTAAATGGCCAGGTCAATGATGAATGAGAAGAACATTGGTCAAACCTACTGGGTAGAAGCAATACACACATCAGTCCATGTTCTTAACAAAGCCCACCTCAGACCACAAAGTGACAAGACACCTTATGAACTGTGGTATGGGAGACCTGCTTCAATTAAACACTTCAAAGTCTTTGGGAGTAAATGTTACATAAAGAATAATGATGAGAACCTTGGGAAATATGATGACAGGGATGATGAAGGTATCTTCTTAGGGTATGCTACAAACAGTAAAGGATACAGATGTTATGATAAGAGGTTTCATAAAATGGTTGATTGTATTGACATAAAAGTTGATGAAGGAATCCAAGCAAGAAAGGTGTACAATGATGAGTCTTCTACAGAAGACGGAGCTAAAGCTGAAGACGAATAGGTCCAAGAATCAGAAAACAAAGACTATGAATCAAATAAAGACACAGATACTTAGACAGACTCAAATCAACAGACAACTTCAAATTCCTCCTCCAGAATCATCATGCAAGTCAAATAATTGGGGAAAAAGACAAAGGTGTACAAACCAAGAGAAAGCTAATTAAAAACATGGAACAATCACATATAGCCTTCATATCCATGCTGGAACCCAAGAATTTTAGTGAATCCAACAAAGATGACCATTGGGTTAAAGAAATGAATGATGAATTTGATCAAATTGAGAAAAACAATACGTGGGAGATGGTTCATAGACCTGAAGGTAAAAATGTCATTGGCTCTAAATGGATCTTTAAGAATAAGTTCAAGGATCAAGGACAAGTTGTCAGGAACAAAGCAAGATTCTTCTCTAAAGGGTATGCTCAGATAGAAGCACTGGATTTTGATGAAACATTTGCGCCCGTAGAAAGATTAAAAGTTATCATAATGTTTCATGTCTATGCTTGTCATATAAGGTTTAAAGTCTATCAAATGGATGCCAAGTCAGCTTTTCTAAATGGAGATTTAAGTGAAGAAGTCTATATGGAACAACCAAAGGGTTTCGAACTATCTGATAACCTTGACTTAGTATGCAAGCTAAAGAAAGATTTATATGGTTTAAAACAAGCCCCTCGAGCCTGGTATCAAAGACTGGATACATATCTCAAAGACAAAGGGTTCAAGAGAGGAATAGTTGACAACGATCTGCATATCAAAACAGAGGATAAAGATTTTCTCATCGTATTGATCTATGTAGATGACATCATCTTCGGATGTAATAAGGATTCATTAGTACAATGGTTTTCTTCTGCCATGGAGTTTGAGCTTGAAATGTCTATGATAGGTGAACTGTCATTTTTTCTTGGTTTGCAAATTACTCAGAGGTTTGAGGGGATGTTCATTTCTCAAGAAAAATATCTCAGAGAAATGTTGAAAAGGTTTCAAACGGAAGACTCTAAACATGTGGGCACACCTATGGTTACTGGATGCAAATTAAGTAAGGATGATGACTCACCTGATGTTGATCAAAGTTTATATAGATCAATGATCGGTATCCTTCTATACAGCACAACATCTCGCCCAGACATAATGCATGTTGTTGGAATGGTAGGAAGATATCAATCTACACCTAAACAGAGTCATTTGCTAGTTGTCAAAAGGATATTCAGATATTTCAAAGAAACAATGAACTATGGCCTATGGTATCCTAAGAATCAGAATTTTCAATTATCTGCCTACTCAGATGTTGATTGGGATAACTGCATGGATAAAAGGAAAATCACGAGTGGAGGTGAGTTCTTCTTAGGAGATTCTCTAGTAACATGGTTGAGTAAAAAGAAAGGTTCCATTTCTTTATCAACTACAAAGGCATAGTACATTGTTGCTGCTACCTGTTGCACTCAGATATTATGGATGATTCAGACACTTGCAGACTTGGAGGTAAAATACTTTGCACCAATCCCAATCCATTGTGATAATAGTAGTGCCATCAGTGTGTCCAAGAATCCTTTATTCCACTCCAAGACCAAGCATATTCCCATAAAATACCATTTTCTGAGAAAGAAGGTCACCAATCAGATTGTTCAGGTTCATTACATTCCAACCACAGAACAAATTGCAGACATCTTTAATAAACCCCTACCCAAGACACCATTTGAATATCTCCGACAGTAGCTGGGTGTCATCCCGTCTCACATCTAAGAGAGTCCATCCTGTTAGGGGGAGTTTGTATTGGTTTAATATCTGATACCTCCTAAACATACTGCAACAGCTTAGGGGATCGTGTTTTCTTTTACATTGATGTCAAAGGGGGAGAAAAGGAATGGTCCAGATCGGATGCTACATTTGGAGGTCCAAACAGATTAGTGCAACCATTCAAGGTTGCCATCAATGCTAAAGGGGGAGATTGTTGGCATGTTTACAAGAAGAGTGTGCTTGTCATTGATGGCAAGAACAGCAACAAGAACAACATCAATGATAAAAAATAGGCAGGCAAGGAAGATCAGTAGATAGGCAGACAAGGAAGAACAACAATGATCAAAAGGCAAGATCGAATCATTGATCAGACTCCATTTCGAAGTATCGGATACTGGGATTTCGGAGACCGAGAATTGGAGATGTCAAGGACCCTCACGACAGGAGTCCCGAAGAGACGAAATGAAAAACACCAATGTGATGTTGGTCCGACTCCAGTTCGGAGTTTCAGCTACCAGGATTTTAGATACTGGGAGATGGAGATGTCAAGGACTCTCATGGCAGGAATCTCGAAATCACAATATGCAAAATTGCAAATTAACCTTATCCGTCAGATTGAGGTTTGATATGGACTGTTGATCCAACTCCATTTCGGAGTTTCATATACCGTGAGATGGAGGAGTCAAGTGTCGAGACTCCTCTTCGCAGGAGTCCCGAAGTTGCAAAGTGCGAAAAGCCGAAAAGATGATCTGACTCCATTTCAAAGTTTTGCAGACTGGGACTTGGAAGTGTCGAGAACATTCACATCAAGAATGTCGAAATCGCAATATGCAAAATCACGAATTGATCTGGGTCGACAGATCCAAGAGGTGAATGTGTCAGACCACGTCAGAAAGGACAGGTGGAAGACTATGACGCATGGCATGATCAAACAACGACAAGTGTCAAGTTGATTTGGCATTTCAAGCCACTGGAAATCACAATTCTGAATGACACGTAGCCGCCACTCCAGTCACAACACGTCATCGAGTGACGCAAGACTGACCTCACTCCAGGATTTTTAAATCCATCACTCCCCCAAAGTCCCGAAGGCTGAAGTCCCGAGGCAGAGGATAGTCGTCCGATCACCACGAATCAAGGACCATTGATCTAGAGATCGAAGCACCTGTGTGATTGGAGAGTGGTCACTGATGGTGGTCACATCGTCAAAGAGATGTAGAGAAAATCTTGAAGCGGCAAGCTCCATTTTGGAGTTTCGGGGACCGCGACTTGGAGAGTTGAGATGCCTCACAACAGGAATTTGTGACATGCAAAATCACGAAAGTCCTAAAAATGAAATGCTGAAATGATCGTAGCTAGCTAGTGCAACCAAGCTCCATTTTGGAGCTTCGGATACCGGGACATGGAGCATCAAGAACTGATCGCCAAAGAACGTCGAAGTACCGAAATATGAGATCACGAAAGCGCCTTATGGATAAGCGCTCGATCACCTCTCGTAGTCACATGGTCGAGAGTTGAAGAGAAAATTTATAGAAGTCAAGCTCTATTTCAGAGCTCGTGACATGGAGAGTCGAGACGACTCATCACAGAATCTTTGAAATGTGAAAGTGTGAAATACGTTTTTGGTGTAGGCTATGGTCACAACTATTGGTGACATCTGTGGAAGATGGAGGATGGAGCTAATGTAGACAAGATCCATCTCAGAGTTTCGGGGATCGGGACATGGAGTGTAACGAAATGTTCACCATGGGGATCCCGAAATGCCGAAGTGCGAAATGGAAAAATAAATGCAAGATTCTATGAAGTTAATCCAACAATGCAGATGAATTTTAATAAGATCGGAGGGCTACTGTTGCACTTCAAAGTGTAACTGCTAGAAAAAAATGATAGTTTCTGCCAGAGGATGAGCTCGTCTATGAAAGAGAAGATGAAGAGTCTCAACTTCCAGATAATATGAGGAATCTTAGCATAACACCCAGTGATGATAGATGTGTGGGTGAAACCGCCAGAGAAGTTGAAGAGTTACCATGATGATCAGGCAGAGCACTGACAATGAGTAGGAGATGCAGAACAGAGAGAGAATGTGGCACACAGGAGATTGGATAACGGTGGAGGAGTTAAGGGAGATAACACTCTGATATGGAAGAGATTGAGGGGGTGAGCAGAGGAGGCACAATGAACACTGCATGCACAAGGAGCACAAAGACTATAAGAATGCAGAACAAAGAAGAGATAGGTTGTTGTTGTTGAGTGGGATTGACAAATGAAGAAGGATGGAAAGTGCAACAGAGGAATGGTGCATTTAATGAACATAGCACATAGTGCATAAATGGAGAAGGACATAAAGCGTAGAGGAGTGTGCAGAAGACTATGATGCAAACAGAGCAGTGCAATGTAGCAAAACAATGATGAGACTGGTAAGCCTTAGAAGAAATTTATATCACTGTAATAAGCTTTAAGAGCAAAGATTTATATTTAAGTGTGGTAGGGAGGTGCTAGGGAGGACTATTGTCCTCAGAGGTTCAAGTGGGTGCTTGAACACAGGGAGCTATAGCTTCCATCTGGTTGCAGCCAGAGAAACCAGGGTGGCAGGGCAGTGCAAGGGAGAACTGTTGTTCTCTGATTTACAGGTTGGTGCCTGTATGATTGGAAGTTGGTGCTTCCATCCAGTTG
>ML812527.1:81917-94378 GCA_009831015.1 Picea engelmannii
TTCTTGCTGGATGAGTACAGATGACCAGACTCCAAGGCAAGCCCTTTATTTATTGGCTGTACCAATCACTGTGAAAGAGGCTACAGCCAATAATGTAGCTATTGATTGAAAAAGGCTACAGCCAATAATGTATCCTCTTTCACAGTGAGTCGGTATTGTTAGGTTTTGCCGTTTCTGTACAATAATTGCTGAAGTTAGTTTATTCTAAACACGCAAGATTTGGAGGTGGAAGATTTTGATTTTTTTTTCTTTCTTAAAAAATTTAAAATAATGATTTAAAAAGAGTGATTGAACTGGAGATATTAATTGTTGAGATTCCATAAGGATTTTGTTGTCTTTTCTTTTTCTTAAAAAATTTAAAATGATTGATCGGAATTGTAAACATTAATGGTTGAATTTTTTTTAAATGATTGATTGGAATTGTAGACATTAATTGTTGAGATTTCATAAAAATTTTATTGTTTTTTTTTATTAAAATGATTGATTTGCATAAGGATTTTTTTGTCATATTTTTTTTATTAAAAAATTTAATTGAAAGATTGTATAAGAATTTTTTTTCATATTTTTTTTATTAAAAAATTTAATTGAAAAATTGTATAAGGATTTTTTTGTCATAATTTTTTTAAAAGAATGAATTGTAGATAAATTGTTGAGATCACAATCAAAGTATGATAAATGTTTTTGAGTGCATTTTTCAATAAAAAATATTAATTAAACAAGAAAAAATTACAATTCCAACAATTTTTATAACATGAATTATTATAAAGAAACAAAATAATAAAACCACTAAACTTCTCATTGAAAATCTATATGATATACATTATACCAACATAAGCAATCATCTTCTTAACCATGCCACCAATTTGACTTCTCTCACTAAGTTTTTTTTATTTGATTTTCAAAAGGTATTTAATAATATCCACAATCCAAGAACTTGACTTTATGAGCCTATTCACATCACTCAACTAGTGAGCCCATTCACATCACTCAACCACTCTAACTAATCCACCAAGCTATGTTAAAGTGATGATATTGACACCACCTACATTTTTATGCTATTAAATTTATGGTATTGACACCACTTACATTTTTATAGTATTAAATTGGTGGTATTGACATCACTTATATATTTTGTGGTGTTAAAGTGATGGTAATGTTTGTTAATCTTATTATTTCATGACTATAACATTCCATTCATCTTGACCATCCATTAGTTTACCTTTTTACAAATATTTTTCTGGTTATCCCATATTGTATATATGCTTAACAAAATAATTATTTTCATAATATTTAAATTACTTTTATCACTCATGTGATAATTGCATGTCTTTTGGAGGAACTCTAAGAGAATGTTATTTTTCAATCTTAGTTTATACCTAATTTTTGATTTTTAATCATTGAAAATGTACACAATGGATTTTTTGAGAATCGAACTTGAGACCTCCATTTACAAATTTCCTTCCATTTACAAATTTCTTTCTTTGTTATTTAAATTTTAATTTATTAATAAATTTTAGTTTATTAGCAATTCCAATAATCAATAGATTTTCCTTTTCCTTCCCATTCATCAAAATTGATTTTAGAAAATATGGAGTAAATACCCTTAAAATCAGTGATTGTGTTGTAGATTATGTGAGTAAATACCATTCTTGCGGGCTTGGTAGAACCGCGAGTTGCGGGGAAAAAAAAAATAAAAAAATATTAATAAAATAGAATACTAGCTTATATTTAGATTTAAGGACAAAAGATCTTCACTGTATAGTAATATGTTAATGAATTTTTAAATTGTTGGCACTTAAAATTTATTAATTTTATCTTTCTTTTACATAATTATTATAGTTTTTATAAATAATTTTACAACATTCTAAATGTTAAAGGTGGACCTATATAGACATATATTTTTTTTAACACATGTCTTTTCAATTTGATTATTTGATTTGGAATAATTTTAATACTCTTAGTAAATTGCTTAGTGGATATCAATGGAGTTATTATGTTTTGAGCATTATGAATGGGTCTTAGAGTTGTGGACATGGTCGAAGGAAAAAACCTCTACCGTATGCCCTAAAAGAAGTTTCTAAGAATTCAAGGTCAAGAAAGTCACTTAAAACCACCATAGGTCTTCCTAAGGGTATTCTTAGCCTCTATTTGTAGACATGAACATCATTAGTAGGTTTTGATCATTAGGGATAGGCCCAGGGGCCCTCAAAATGGTCGAGGGAAGAAACCAAGGCCTTGGGCACTAAAGGAAACTTCTAGGCATCCACGAACAAGAATGATGTGTTTCACTAACACAAATGACCTCTCTAGAGTATCCTTGACCTTAGAATAGGGATAGGGGGAATTGAGAGGAAATAAGACTAACCATGAGTCTCGAGTCCATAGACATGATCAAGGGAGGAATCCCCAACCCTAGATCTTAAAGGAAGCCTCTAAGCATCTAAGATCAAGAAAAATGTCGGGAACCACCACATAAGATATCTTGAGGGTATCCTTGGCCTAAGAGTGGGGATATCAATTTCATTAAGAGGTTTTAAGAACTAGGCATGGGTCTCAGGGCCCTTGATATGTTTGAGGGATGAAACCAATGGCATAGGCCCTAATGGAAGATTTTGGGCATCCAAGGCCAAGACCAATACCTCAAAAAAATGCACATGACTTACTAGGGGTATCCTTTAACTCTAAGTGGGAAAGAGACAACATTAGGAGGTTTTAATAGTATATATGGGTATTAGGGTTCTGGATAATGTCAGGGGAGAAAACTTCATTGGTCCCTATTACACCCCCCCCCCCGAGCTAGGGGTAACTAAGGAGATCGTGTCTCGATGCCCACAGGTAGAAGACATGGAGTGTCGAGAGTCTGATGCCTAGAAACACCCACAAAGCTCATCTACTTTACCATAGAGCAACATCCACTACACCAACTTGGTTCCAAGAAGATGACATGTCTTTCTCCATGAGGTAACAAGTTTGGTCTCATGGTAAGTGTAATTTTAATATTTGAAGCATTTGAACATGTTGCAAAGAATACTTTCTTGATTATGGAACGTTTTCTTCGAAATTATACCTTTTGCATAGCTTCACCTTGGTGAGTTACATGGTTTCCCAGTAAGTGGTCACCCTTAGAAAAAGGGTTACTAATAGTTGTTTCCTTGAAGGTTCACCATACCATTCTCGCTCATACTTACCACTTTACACACGTATTCCCCTATTGTTTCCTCATCCTTTTGGATTTTGGGCTCATTGACCCAAGAAGGGCTTGTACCTCATTCATGGGAAGAAGGGGCTAAAGGCCCAAATGTGTTGTAGCTGGAAGAAGTTAAAAGCCAATCATTATCCTTCTTGATGCTCGCCCTAAGGTCCTAAGAGAAATGAAGTGCTACTCCATAAAAACCAAGTACCTTCTAAAATATAACTAATAAGTGTCCCACTTGTTGAGTAAATACATTTTGTAGAGTCTTTTACTTTACATTTTATATGGCACTCTATGCATTTCTAGATTCAAGTGGCATTGCGGTACTCCTTACTTTCCATTGCACATAGTACTCAATGTTTCAGACCATAATGAATTAATGAAAATAAAAGGGCTTGGAAAAATGTTGCATCATGGATGAACGGAAACACACCCTCTATAAAGGAACCCATAAATGAGACAATATGAATCGTTGTATGTCAAGACCCCATGCCTAGAAGTATTTCCCCAATCCATCTCATATTCATTACATGACTTAAATGGGGTATTCTTCGAAAACATTCCTTGACTTGGGGATTGACCTACCCAATAGGGAACCATGACACTACTCTCATACCTAAATTAGGAAAACATTATAAGGTTTTTGGAGTGCGGTTGTAAGACCCTAGGTTCTGTTTATTCAACCAACAAAACTCTTCAGATAACGGCCCTTTTAGAATCACCTACATGCAAGTGAAGTCTCATCCGAGGTATCTACTAGGGCTGCAAGAACCAAGTTTTTGCAGGGATGATGGGATGTGAGGCTATCATCATATCCATTACTAATTATCCACCCTGTGTGCAATATCCTTATTCATATCCTTTGATTAGTTAATAAAGTCTATTATGAAGAATCATTATAGCATAGATTGCAACATAAGTAACGCATTGTATCATTCATTATTATTACACATCAATCATATAGTAAAAAATATATACTAATCATGCATAAACAAAACATCCATGAACAATCACATCAAAGGACGCATGCAGACATAGGATTTAACGTGGTTCACCCAATCCTTGGGCTACGTCCACAATGACTGGCTTATGTATTAGTCTTCATGAAATCACCATCTCATGCCTGTGCACTACGCTTACAATAGATATAACATATCATACTATCCAGACATCCCTAGCCACTCTGCGGTGCAAGCCTCCCTCTCTCTGCAAAACTTTTACAAAACCTCTGCAAAACTTTTACAAAACCTCTAGTAAGGATTCTCACTCATACACAACCTAATATCTTACTCTTAGCAGCCTATTCTTCCCCAACCCATTACATATTTATACATTGAGTTAGGACTCATAACCCCAATAGTTTATCCCAAAACCCTAATATGTCCTAGTTGTTTTCCTTCTTTTTCGCCAACATGCTGCTTTTCCTTCTTTTGTGCTTGCATGTTGTTTTTCCTTATTTTGCGCCTGCATGTTGCTTTTGCATGCCCAACTATTGTATTTTATTGCTTTTTCACGTGCTCTAACTTCTGCTTTGACCCGCAAACTGCCCATTTTTCTTCTTTTGTGTGCTCTCTTCAAAACTTAACTATTCAAACTGCAAGTCCAATAGGCCCCCAACATTCACCCGTGGCTCATCTCGAGCCATTTAATCCTATTGTTCATGCCCTTCCATGCCTCCATGAAATTTTGGAGGGTTTCTCTTGTTGTAGCGACTTCCTTCTTTACCTCGACTTCTCTCTCCAAAATCTCCTCTACTACCTACCTAAGATATTGATTTTTTTAATTTTCTTTCTTAAAAAAATTAAAAAAGAATGATTAAATTGTAGATATTAATTGTTGAGATTGCATAAGGATTTTTTTGTCATATTTTTTTCTTAAAAAATTTAAAATGATTGATTGAAATTATAGAAATTAATTTTTGGGATTGCATAAGGATTTTTTTGTCATATTGTTTCTTAAAAAATATAATTGGAATTATAGATATCAATTCTTGAGATTGCATAAGGATTTTTTTCTTAAAATTTTTAAAAATAATGAATTATAGATATAAATTATTGAGATTCCACAATCAAAGTATGATAAAGATTTTTTAGTGCATTTAATCCATTTTTCAATGAAAAATATAAATTCAACAAGAAAAATTTACAATTCCAACAATTTTTATCACCCAAATTACTAAAAATAAACCAAATAATAAAACCACTAAACTTCTCCTTGAAAATATATATGATCTACAATATACCAAAAACTTATTTAATAATATCCACAATCCAAAAACTTGACCTTATGAGCCCATTCACATCACTCAGCCACTCTAACTAACCCACCAAGATATGTTAAAGTGATGATATTTACACCACTATTTTTATGGTATTATATTGGTGGTATTGACACCACTTACATTTTTATGGTATTAAATTGGTGGTATTGACACCACTTATATATTTTGTGGTGTTGAAGTGATGGTAATCTTTGTTAATCTTAATATTTCTTGTCGAAGGCCATGACTATAACATTGATTCATCCTTGACCATCCATTAGTTCATCTTTGATTACAAACATTTTTCTTGATGTCCAATGTTGTACATATGCTTAAAAAAATAATTATTTTTCATAATATTTAAATTACTTTGATCGCACATGTGATTGGATGACCAATTCGATGTCTTTTGGAGGAGCTCTGACCGAATGCGATTTTTCAATCTTAAGTTATACCTAAGTTTCGAGTTTTAATCACAAAAAATGCACATAATGCATTTTTTTTCCAAACATAGATGGCCTAAGTTTGGAGTTTTAATCTTATTTGAATATTGCATCTATTAATTGATGTCATTAAATTCATGTCAATGGAATAAATACATGTGATGCCATATATTGGATGTGAAGTGCAATGCTACAACATATTTGTTTTGAATGACATTGCAACCAAATATGTAATAGAATTTATAGTTAGCATTCCAGTGCATAATTTTTTTCATCTTCCTTTATTTAACCTCATTTTATGTCTCCTTTCTCTCCTAGCCTCTTTTTTCAATTTCCACTTTTGTTATCTCCTAATAGATTTTAGGAGTTTCCTTCTTTGTATATACCCTAGCCAAAGTCATATCTACACTTCTTGGTAGACCATCCATGAACGAAGTTCCATCATTTCCTTCTCCCTCTCCCATGGGGACCACTGATTCAACCTCAGGTACCATGAAATGGGTGGAGTTGATTCAATCTTGATTACCATGAGGTGGGTGGAGTTGGATGTACTCATATTGAATGCAAATTTAGAACTTAACCACTCGAAATACATATATTAAAAGTTTGAAAAGGTAACAATATTCATTAAATTTCTTGTCCCAACTATTTGTAAATTCAATTATCATTTTGATTATCATATTTTGATTAGTCATTGATTTCTTTCTTTGTTATTTAAATTTTCATTTATTATTAATTTCAGTAATCAATATATTTTTCTTTTTCTTCCCATTCATCAAAATTGATTTTAGAAAATATCCAATAAATGTGCTTAACTTCAGCTTGAAATCGCCGATTATGTTGTAGATTATGTGAGAAACACGCACACACACACATAATCCATACATAATATGAAAAAAATAATAATTAAAAAATTCAAACAGAGTAGAAAAAAATACTAATTACAAAATATACACAAAATTGACTAAATCAAGATGAATATTAATAAAATAGAATATAGCTAAAGTTAAATGAATATTGTATAAAACCAAAATAATGGTAGTAGAGTCAAATACCATCCTATTTTAGAATGGAAATAAATAATTGTATGGTTGTTATCCACATGGTTACGAATAAAGTTACATTATCAAACTTATTGAGCTTATATTAAAAAAATAATAATAATGGATGATTACTTGAGCTTATATTCAAATTTAAGTAGAAAATCTCTTCACTATGTAGTAATATGTTAAACTTTGTAACCATTAATTTTATTAATTTTGAGTGATGATCTTAGGTTTAGTGGGATAAGAAAAACCTACATGCTCATGAATTGCACTTAAAATTTATTAATTTGATCTTTCTTTTACATAATTATTATAATTTTATAAATAATTTTACAAGCAATATTCTAATTTAGGAAGTTAATGTTAAGCTTGGACCTATATAGACATATTTTTCATTTAACACATCTCCTTTCAATTTTATTGAAGATTTATTTTATAGAATAAATAATAATTGGTTGACAAAATATTTAAAAGAATTTTGTGTGTGTGTGTGTGTGTGTGTGTGTGTGTGTGTGTGTGTGTATATATTGACAAGAACTGAGATAATATATTAAGCAAAAATGTGTGGTCGTAACACACTCGGAAGTACACAAGATACATCAATTTTCTCTAGTTGATCCATCCACCCTAACAAACCTACCACTATCATATCCTTCTTTATATGAGCCTGATTTTTACAAAAGTTCAGTACATTTCAAAAATTCTGAGTGTATCTATGATAAAAGACACCCAATATGCATATTGTTCTAAAACACAATAAATTACCCAGATTATTGGTTTGATTTGACTAGGATATTCTTCTTCAGTATCTTCCTCTTGCGTTGGTTAATTCAAATCAATTCCTGAATAAGATGTTGCTGGAGATGACCCACTACTATAGGGAGAATCTACTAGCATTGGAGGAGACAACAGTCGTTGATACTACAATTGCTCCACCTGACTTTGATTAGCATCCAACTCGTCGTGCTATTGTCTTGTTGCTTCTCTCTACTAGATGATAATGTCTAGGATTTGGTTAACCCAAGATGAAAGAGAATGGTATTCCACATGCAATTTCCTCACTTCTTGTTCCAGGACTTCCATGATGGAAATCAGGGCATGTATGTTTGGGTTCCTTCTCGCCATTGATGTTGCTATGATTTTTGGTGTCTAATTAAGGTGTTTGGGAGTCGCTTCTCCACAATTGTACTTGATTTCTTCCTTCCAACACTTGAATGGCGACTCAGACCCCGATCTCGCATCAATCCCTGCAAAATGAATGCCTTCCCCTTCCCTTCCACCTTCCCACCCTACAACTTTCTAGGGTATTCACCAAGAATGCACTGGCCACCTCTACAAAATAAATACAATCTTCACTCTGAAACCACCCAACGATCAATTTCTCAATAAAACATTATACCATTTATTAACACCCCCTCTTGCATTGACTTCGAATTCCAAATTCCTAACAAATTGAGCCACTACCTATGAATGAGTTCTTTTCATTTCATATTGGATTAGAATTGTTGCGCTCACATGCGAACTAAATTTCCCACTCATCAGCATGATTACATTCCACCTTGGAGGGAGTACGATCCTGACGTCTATTTTTGTCACCACCATATCTAAATTCCCTTCCTTTGCATCTAAGGTGATCCCCGGCTTGAGATCCCTTCATTGCACGAGCATATCAATCACATTGGGGGAGATGATCTAAATTCCATGAATATGAAATGAATATTCTATACGACATTTGTTTCCTATGACATCGCAGGGATTTTGAATCGACACCTGTAGGACATGCACTATGTGTTTAGTGTGTTGCATTAATTAAGGAATTTGATGATGGGGCAAATTCCCATTAACTTTGATTACCCCTTTTGACAATGTGATTGATGAATTGGCCTCTGAGTTAGCCAAGCAATTATCCTCCCTTTTGACATGAAAGAATGGAGCTTTAGAAATACCGGTGATTTCAAAATGAATTTTTTTATAATATTGCTTTGTCTAGTGTTCAGAGATGTCCCTAAATAATCAAACTTCTAATGGTGTTCTTTGAATCACCCACTATGTATAATTGTTGTAGTTGCATACCTTTAGCTAACTGGATTCCCTTGAGAAGGGCATATTCTTCTACTTGGTTTTTTGTCATTTTCCCCAAGCTCCATGCATAATTTAATTCTTGATTTCCTCTCTGGTCAATAATGACCCCTCCCGCACCTATTGCCTTGTGTTTCCTTATATTATAACAAGAGGTTGCCATTATTTGTTGGGTTTATTATAATTTTTATTTATATTATGAATATTTTAAGTAATTTTGATAAGTAATGCCCCACCACTTCACCTACAACATGAGATTTAGGAACATAGGCTAATGCAATTTTTTTATTAGTAAAAACATCTTCAATATGCTGGCATGCAATGTTGTCATTCAAACTTATGCATGAATTCAAATCATGTATGTTAGTATAAATCATGTATGCTAAGTTGACAAGTAAAATAAAGTGATGCTAAGCCCTTATTTGTCATATTGACATGTACAAATAGGATTTAATTATGATAGATTGTACCATAAACACAACAATTAATTCACAATTAATTGTTTTTTAAATAGCTTAATTTAATTATTTACTTTTTATATTATTTAAATAAATAAATATTCACTATTCATTTATGATGTCTTGCACCATAAATTCACAAATAATTATTTTGTAAATAACTAAATTAACTATTTAATTTTTATATTATTTAAACAAATAAATGCCCAAGATTCATTTATGAGACTTTGCACCCTAAACACAAAAAAATCATAAATAATTATTTTATAAAAAGCCCAATTCAATTATTTATTTTTCATATTATTCATAGTAAATAATCAACACCATATTCAAAAATATTTATTTTGCAAATAACCCAATTCAATTATTTACTTTTTATATTGTTTTCACTTCACATAAATAAATAAATGCTCATTACAAAATTATTGTTAACAAATATTTAAAGAAAAACATTTTAATTTATTACAATCATAAAGGTAATGATAAAATTTATTTGAATTTAAATTTGATTTGGAATAATTTTATTAATCTTAGTAAATTTCTTAATGGATATCAATGGAGTTATTAGGTTTTGAGCATTATGAATGGGTCTTAGAGTCTTGGACATGGTCGAAGGAGAAAACCTCTATGTCACGACCTAAAAGAAGTTTCTAAGAATTCAAGGTCACAAAAGACACTTAAAACCACCATAGGTCTTCCTAGGGATATTATTAGCCTCTATTTGTAGACATGGACATCATTAGTAGGTTTTGATTACTAGGGATAGGCCTTGGGGACCTCAAAATGGTTGAGGGAAGAAACCAATACCTTAGGAACTAAAGGAAACTTCTAGGCATCCAAGGCCAAGAATGATGTGTTGGACCAACACAAATGACCTATCCAGAGTATCCTTGGCCTTAGAATACATATAGGGGGGAATTGAGAGGAAATAAAACTAACTATGAGTCTCAAGTCCATAGACATGATCAAGGGAGGAATCTCCATACCTAGACCTTAAAGGAAGACTCTAAGTATCTAAGATAAATAAAAAATACCTTGAACCACCACATAAGACATCTTGAGGTTATCCTTGGACTAAGAGTGGGGATATCAATGCCATTAAGAGGTTTTGAGCACTAGGCATGGGTTGAAGGGCCCTTGATATGTTTAAGCTATGAAATCAATGTTGTAGAACATAATGGAAGATTTTGGGCATTCAAGGCCGAGAAAAAAACCTCAAACCAATGCAAATGACTTACTAAGGGTATCCTTTAACTCTAAGTGGGGACATCGACAACATTAGGAGGTTTTAATAGTATATATGGGTATCAGGGTTCTAGCTAATGTCAGGGTAGAAAAATTCCTTGGGCCCTATTTCCCCCCTAGTCTAGGGGTAACTAAGAATATCATGTCTCAATAGAAACATGTAGAAGACATGGAGTGTCGAGAGTCCAATGCCTAGCACAACCCACGAATATCCTCTACTTTACCACATAGAAACATCCACTAAACCAACTTGGTTCCAAGTGTTCGACAACACAGGTATTCCAACAGAGAATGAATACCTTCAGTAACCACTCACACAACCAAATAAAATATCAACACACTGATGTTTTGACATGGTAAATCCCCTACGGGGAAGCATCCATGGCGCCAACCAACAAATCCACTTGGAGCATTTTATTAAGGAAAAAGAAAAGGATTACAAAGATATTTTACAAGAGAGTTTTTCACAATCAATCATCGACAAATGACCATCTATGCTCTTTAAATATATATCATGGACCAATCAAGTGTTAAGCCATAGATCAATGTAACCATTAATATAGAGGATAATATGAACCGTCAGATCACTCTATGTTGGGAACATATCATGACCATTGGATTTCCTAACTACAAATGCATACTAATGGATACTAAAGAAAAACACGAAGAAACACACTTTTACCTAATGACACATTAGACCAAGTAAATCTTAACTAACTCCTAAATGTCTAAATATCCTAACATCCCCTTTTAAGAACATCTTGGGATAGGATTGAAGGATTTACAAAAGTGACACAATAGGATAAGGAAGGAGGTATTAGAGCCTATCCCCCCTTAATGACAACTTCCTAAACTCCTAACATAGATTGAAGTTTGGAAAACTTTGCTTGTGTAAGAGACTTTGTGAAAATTTATGCAACTTGATCTTCTGTAGGGAAATATCACTTTAATAACTTGATCATGAATGAGCTTTCTGATGAAGTGTGTGTTTATCTTGATGTCTTTGTTGTTTTGGTTATGAAAAATGTCTTTGGAGAGCTTGATGACTCTATGATTATCGCACCAAATTCAAGTTGGATGTTGTTTCTAGAATCCAAACTTTGAAAGGATTTGATGGAGCCAAAAGGCTTCCTGACTTTCATTTACCGCTACTCGGTACTCTGATTCTGCTGAAGAAATTACAATAGCCTATTGTTTCTTGCAGGCCCAAGTGAGGTCTTGAACCAAGGCTGAAAACATAACTTGCAGTAGACTTCTGATCATCAAGTTTGTCAACCCAAACTAAATTATTGAAACCAACCAATAAAGGATTCCCCATTGAACTATAATGTATCATGAACTGAATTGTACCCTGGACATACCGAAGTGTCATTTTTATCTTCTTTGCAATGACTTTCATGGGGTGTTTGTGTTAAGTACCAAAGACTGAATACAAAATCACCACAACAGATATACAAGAACAATATGCAAAATCTTCTTTATTACTATCAAACCCTTAGGGTAGGGCAACACCATACAATGGATCCTATTATTGAAGGGATCCTCTTTTGTTCACTTGCCTCTTCGAGGGGGCATCCTCCTATGGAGCTATAGCTCACAATACAATAATCCTCTTCATGTCTCATTACATTGCTTGAATCTCTTTATATAGTGCTACCATCACCTAAGAACATTCTAGAGGAGGAATCTTCTAGAAGTAGAACCTTCTAAGAAATCCTCTTACATTTATTATATCTA
>ML812527.1:115363-125965 GCA_009831015.1 Picea engelmannii
CCCACTAACCAGCTAATATCCATTGGAGGTGTTTGTCTCAGGTCAACTATGAATAATATAGCCAAGTACAATACTGTTATTGAACTTTTGCGAGATACTTTTTCATATGGCATTCGATCCCTACAGGTCTATTTACACTCTCAATTGGTTATGTCATAGTTGAATGGCTTATACTGTATCCACGATCCAATTTTGTTATGTTTCTCCCTTAGAGTACATCTTGTGGAACGATATTTTGATTTAATTACATATATGCATGTTCCTAGGAATTCTAATCTAGTAATTGATGCATATGCTAATTACGTTCTATATTGACATTTGTTTCATCATTAAAAAAAAACACATGACATTGACACATGTAAATATTCATTATTTTCAAATATATTAGAATAACACACAAAAATGTGTGTGTGTGTGTGTGTGTAGATAGATAGATATATAGATAGGTCCATAATGAAAAAGATGGGATACTAAGCCCAAATATTTATAAGTACAAAATGGTGCTTTGGCACATTAAAAGTCTAGGATTGAGGTTTGTGATCCCTATCATAATAGAATACAGAGTTTGCTAAATGCCAAAAAAGGTGGACCCGTGTTCGGGGTACACCAAAAACATGTCGCTACATCCCCACTAGTATATCATCTATGATGGCCATAGGGACTCATGTGTGAGGGCCTCCATGTTCCTCCCACACTCCACATTGTCCTCACTGCATCATCACTGGACTTTTCTTCGCCTCGTCCCTAACTCCTATGTTGCAAAAAGTCAACTGGTCTCACCAGTGCTCTATCTTGACATCTAGGGGACATGTTTTAGTAATATGGATATTACCAAAAAAACAAGTTATTTTTTCTTTTTAACAAGTTAAATCTAATAAAAAATTGTAAAAATTAAATAATACAAACGATAAATTTACCTATATCTCCAAGTGTTGTGCCAGGAGGAAAAATCATATCCAGATCTTGGGAAATTTCTATCCTAATATATGGATAATCAACGATGGATAAGCCCACCATTCGAAGAAGTCATCATCAAATGGATTGAACATTGTTCCCCCTACTAGGTGTGAGATTAATTGAGTCCATCGTATCAAGGATGGCCATAGTTATTGGTGTTCTTTAACAAAATATCTTGAGCTAATACTCGATACTCTCTCAAAGAAGAAAACATAAAGAACATTTCCAAACCCAAATTATTTTCTTATCCACAATTTACAATCTGTAAGTTGGGTCTTCATGTAGGTGAGAATATTTGTGCTCCAATCAAACATTGTGGGCCTTAATCATTCAATACCACATTGCATATGAGACCGTGAAGCTAGATGCAATGATGTTTATCCTATGATCTATGTTATCATGTAGAGGATCACTTTGAGATTCAAGTCCACAATGTTAATGATAGGTATTTGATTCCCTAATTTCTCGGTCCCATCTTCACAATATGCAGTGGTATATTGATCAACAATCATGCCACCTCCTCCACAATCTTTAAGATTAACTACTTATCCTCACCGATATAGGCCAGTGACAAAGTAAATGTCATCCAGAGTTATGGTCAATGACTAACCGTATAGCATGAATGCCTTTGTGTTTGTGTGCCAATATTCTATAAGGAGATTGAGCAACCTCCTTTGTGACCGCATGCCACTTGTTAAGAAACATTTTTACATTTTGCAGTGGTGAAAAGAATTTGTGGCATCTACATCTTCAACCACAAAATTGTAAACTTATTATTGCTCATGCTCTCTCCATTGGATAAAAATCCTGTAAAATGCAAAGGAGAAAAGAAGATCAATCTTTCAATTTTTTCATTCCTCTCATAGGCATTCGTGAGTCACAATTGTGACATGTGTGGACATCTGCGAGTTGTCTTTTTATTTTTCATTAATAAACTGCTCCAAGTGGTCATGTTGGTTGGGGTCATGGATGTTTCCTCGTAGGGGTTTTACCACGTCAAAACATTGGTGTGTTGATATTTGCTCTGGTTATGTGAGTGGTTACTGAAGGTGTTCATCCTCTGTTGGAATATGTAAGGTAGCTAGAGAGGTAGTGGGGGGGGCTAGAGGGCCCATAGTGATAATAGTGGAGACCATTCAATGTAAGATGGACTAGGTCCACTATATTATTAAATAAGACCCACTATAGTAGTTAGATATAATAAATGTAAGAGGACTTCTTAGAAGGTTCTACTTTTAGAAGATTCCTCCTTTAGAATGTTCTTAGGTGATGGTAGAACTATATAAATGGGTTCAAGCAATGTAATGGGATATGAAGAGAATTATTGTATTGGAGCAGTAGCTCAATAGGAGGATGCCCCCTCGAAGAGGCAATTGAATAGGAGAGGATCCCTTCCATAATAGGATCCATTGTATGGTGTTTCCCTACCCTAAGGGTTTGATAGTAATAAGAGAGTTTTTGCATATTGTTCTTCTATATCTATTGTGGTGATTTTGTATTCAGTATTTGGATCTTAATATAATACCTGTGTTTTTAAACATGGTATCAGAGCCTGTTTGAAGACCCACTCCCATTGTAGATTGAGATCGTGAAGCCGACTTGCCTCATCTCTGGTTTTTGCCATTTTTGTACATTTCTGGGATGAGAGGACTATTTCATTGCGTCATGAGTGCCTTTTTCAATCATAAACTCTTTTCATTTCACTCGAAAAGGTTTTCTTTTTCCCAAGATAAGACCATTTCATTCATATCTAGAGGTATAATCATGAATACCCCATTTTTAAATTTTTGCAAAGTATTATTTTGGTTTTCTATTTTGTGTTTTCAGGTTGCTACTCTTTTGGAATGTGTATGCTCTTTTCCCCACATTATGTGCCATCTCGTAAAATTAGAAACAGATTAGAAAAGGTGTATTTTTTGGGTAAGCTAACCGATATCTAACCCTTATTGTTATTGAGAAGCGAATATTTTTTCTTGTGTGAAAATATTTTTTTATGAGCATGCTCTCCAAGTATGACTTCAACAACAACAACAACAATCCTCCTTATAAACAATACAATATGTTTTTCTAGCTCACTTGGTTAAATTTTTTCTAATTAAGTAAGAGGTCTTGAATCCAACTCTTTTTGTTTACTTTTTTTGAAAAAAAGGTTCATGCATCCACTATAAAGTGCATTTCACTTCAATTATAAAAGTGAATCACTATAAGTAGCTTTAACATTTTATTTTAAAGTTATTTATTTTGCATGCAACTTTCTTTTATGAAGTAACTTCATTGTAAAAAGTGATCCCCACTTCTTTTTATAAAAATGGGTCATTTCATAAAGAAACTTATTTGTAAATGTGAGGTTATTTGGAGGGGTATCACTACGTGCACCAACTTCTACTTTCCACATGGATTTTTGGTTTCTTTTATGGTTTTTTAAAAGGGCATAAATTTCACATCTGAAGTTCATTTTCAGTGCCATATTTTTTTAACCCCCTAATTTTTCGAGATCTTTCCATCCATATCATCAATTTCAGTTTTCAAATCCATATTATCTGCATATTTAATATGCATTCTTCCAATGATCTTTTTCTTACCAACACCAACTACTTCCAATGGAAATCCAATATGGAGGATTTATTAGCGAGTAAAGGAATGTGCTGGATTACCTTAGGAAAGGAAAAATAACCCACTGATGATGAAAAGAAAGTCAAATGGGATAATATGAATGGTGAAGCACATGGACTGATCAAAATGTCAATATATCTTTATTTAAGGTTCCACCTTCAAGAAATTGATGACCCCGATGAATCTTGGGAAAAGCTTGAATCTATGTTTGGTAAACACAATATTATTTGAGCACATCAGTTATAAAATCATATATTGATTTTAAGTCCAAATGATTTTTCTTGCATTGAAGACTAACTATCTAAGTTTAAAACACTTATAATTTTATGTGAAGGGTATAACATAAAGCTGGAGGAAGAGTGTTGCATCTATATTATTCTTTCTAAGCTAGGTAGTGCATATTACATGTTTGTATCTACCTTTTATTCCATGAGGGAGGCTCTAGGGAAATATTATCAAGAACCCTCCCTTGAGTCCTTTTGTGATGCTTTGATTAGAGAGCAAGATAAGCTTTTACAACTTGGAGTGATCATCGATACAGGTACCTCCAACAAAGCCATAGTATCCCAAGAGAAATATCCAAAGAATCCAAAGAAGCAATATCCTCACCACAAAAACAAGAAAAACAAGGGTCCCACTCAAACAACTTCAACTCTTAATGGTGACAAAGGAGAAAAATCTAAAAATAAGAAGATTGACAGACATTACAACTTTTGTGGGAAGGATGGTCATGATGAATCCACATGTTTTAAGAAGATGGAAGCTTTATAAGCAGCTATGAAGAAGCACAACATCAATATTGATTCTAATTATTCTTCTTCGTCTCATAGAGATGCACTTTCGTCTCCTAGTTTCTCCTTCAATTCAACTTCTACTTCTTCTTTTGATGAGTGGCTAATTGAATTTGGAGCATCTTATCATATGGATAAGGAGAAATCCATATTTTCTACTCTAAATGAATGTAACACAAAGAAAATATTTGTTTTTGATGATAGATCTCTTAGTGTTGTAGGATATGGAACAATTCATGTAGATAATGGCCATTTCAATGATGTCTTATGTGTTCCAAGTATTTTATGTAATATTCTATCAATATATCAAATCACTCATTCGGGTGAAGGTAAAACAGTAGATTCTTCACCTCACCAAGTTGTAATCAAGGATCTCAAATATCCTCAACATGTTCTTGCAACTAGAATTGTTGATGATATTACCAGGTTGTACAGGTTTGACAACTTTCGATCATCATCTTTTCCATTAGTTTTTTTTTCTCATAGCGATGACTTGAGAAAAATTTGGCATGCACGGTTTGGTAATCTAAACTATCTCTCATTGCAACAACTATGTAATCAATAGATGGTGACTGGTCTTCCTCTTCTTTCATGCAGAGATGGTGCTTGTGCCGGTTTTGTTCTCGAAAACATCATCGGGACAATTTTTAAAAACGTGCCTCTTGGCATGCCTTAAGCCCTTTGTAACTTGTTCATAGTGACTTGTGTGGTCCACTTTCTTCTCCTTCTTTTTTTGGATGCAAATATTTCTTAACTTTCATTGATGACTTTTCTAGACCTACTTGGGTTTACTTCTTAAAACTCAAAAAGTGAAGTTTTTGACAAGTTTCTGGCCTACAGGGCCCTTGTAGAAAAGAAATCTGGACATCAAATTCAAAGGTTAAGAATAGATAATGGAGGTGAATATGTGAAAAATAATTTTACAAGTTACTAGACTACACATGGCATCCAAATGCAACACATTGTTCCATATACACCACATAAAAATGGTGTTGTTGAGAGAAACAACCGCACTTGAAAAGAAATGTCTAATTGTATGATCCAATCTAAGGGATTAAGTCTAAAGTATTGGGCGGAAGCCATCAAATGTGAAAATTACATAGTAAATCACCCTCCCACAAAGGATTTTAAAAATATAAGGTCGGAAGAAGCATGGACTAAAATTAAACCTGATGTAAGTCACTTCCATGTATTTGGCAATGTGGCATGGGCTCACATTCCTGATGAGAAAAGGAAATAATTGCAGCCTAAAAGTGAGAAGTGTATATTTGTTGGTTATTATAAAGATGTAAAAGGTTACAAAAATATTGATTACATAGTTGTTGCAATGAGATATAGTTTAGATTACCAAACCGCGCATGCCAAATTTTGCTCAAGTCACCGCTATGAGAAATAAAAACTAATGGAAAAGATGATGATCAAAAGTTGTCAAACCTTTACAACCTGGTAATATCATCAACAATTATAGTTGCAAGAACATGCTAAGGATATTTGAGATCCTTGATTATAGCTTGGTGAGGTGAAGAATCTATGGTTTTATGTTTTCATCTTGAGATGGTTCTTGTTCTTGTTCTTCTTCCTCTTCACAATCTATGTAGAATAATTTCTTCTCACCACACTTATGTCCCTTATTGTACTTGCTGTCATAATTAAAGCATAAATATTTTGCTTTTGTTTCCTCCAATTGTTGAGGTGTCAACCTTGTAGGTTGAGGTGTTTTAGAAGAAGGAGCATTATTCTCTCTATAGATGTTGGGATTGGTCCTTCTAGTAGCCATAGCCATATTTTTACTTTCAACATTTCTTGCCACCCTAAATGCATTCTCCAATGATTTGGGTTCCCAAAGGTGAACCTCATGTTGAATGCTATCCCTTAAATTTCTTATGAATACATCAATCAAGTGCTCATATAGAATATCTATTACCTTTATATTCAATATTTGGAAGTTCTCAATTGGCTAAAGAAGGTATTGCTCCTTGTATCCTCATAGTGTGCTATCATTTCTTCTGTGAAAATTGTCCAAGTGACGAGTGATTTGTGAGAACAAAGCCATCGATACCATACAAATCGATTGGGTTATAAATATAAAGAAGAAATTTGTACCTTTTGTGTATGTGGCACATTATGTAGATCAAAGAATTGCTCCATCTGAAGTATCCATGTGATAGGGTCCTTGCCATCAAACTTCTTCATATCAATCTTAGGAACGTGGTTGGTCTTCAACCCAAAGTTGGAGATTCTCCATTCTCGATTCACCTTCCTTGTGTCCTCATGATGAATTTCATGGGATACATTTTCACTTTCAGGTGTCCTCTCTATTATGAAATTTTCCAATCCTTCCATGATATCCTCTTTTAAACCATCCATATTAGTATTTATTTCCTCCAACTTAGCTTCCATCTCTTGTAGTTCATATTTTGTTACTGTCTTCTTTTGTAAATCATTTATGTCCCTACACATTTCTTCACCTTCATCAAGAGTCCAAGTAGGATTGTCCGGAGGCTTATTTGGTGTAGAAGTTCCCTTTTTGGTGGCATGTTGGCCCTTCCAAGTATCCTTTTATTGTATCTCCAAGTAGATTCAGGTGAAGGTAAAACCGTAGATTCTTCACCTCACCAAGTTGTAATCAAGGATCTCAAAGATCCTTAACATGTTCTTGCAACTAGAACTGTTGATGATATTACCAGGTTGTACAGGTTTGACAACTTTTGGTCATCATCTTTTCCATTAGTTTTTTTTTCTCATAGAGATGACTTGAGCAGAATTTGGCATGCGCGGTTTGGTAATATAAACTATTTCTCATTGCAACAACTATGTAATGAATATATGATGATTGGTCTTCCTCTTGTTTCATGCACAGATGGTGTTTGTGTCGGTTTTGTTCTCGAAAAACATCACCGGGACAATTTTTACAAATGTGCCTCTTGGCACGCCTCAGGCCCTTTGCAACTTGTTCATAGTGACTTGTGTGATCCACTTTATTCTCCTTATTTTTCTGGCTGCAAATATTTCTTAACTTTCATTGATGACTTTTCTAGACGTACTTGGTTTTACTTCTTAAGACTCAAAAGTGAAGTTTTTGACAAGTTTATGGCCTACAGGGCCCTTGTAGAAAAGCAATTTGGACACCAAATTCAAAGGTTAAGAACAGATAATGGAGGTGAATATGTGAACACTAATTTTACAAGTTACTACACTACACATGGTATCCAAATGCAACACATTGTTCCATATACACCACATCAAAATGGTGTTGTTGAGGGAAATAATCGCACATTAAAAGAAATGGCTAATTGTATGATCCAATCTAAGGGATTAAGTCTAAAGTATTGGGCGGAAGCCATCAAATATGAAAATTACATAGTAAATCACACTCCCATAAAGGCTCTTAAAAATATAAGGTCGGAAGAAGCATGGACTAAAATTAAACCTGATGTAAGTCACTTCCATGTATTTGGCAATGTGGCATGGGCTCACATTCCTGATGAGAAAACGAAAGCATTGCAACCTAAAAGTGAGAAGTGTATATTTGTTGGTTATTATGAAGATGTAAAAGGTTACAAATATATTGATTACAAAGTTGTTGCAATGAGAGATAGTTTAGATTACCAAACCGTGCATGCCAAATTTTGCTCAAGTAATCGCTATGAGAAACAAAAACTAATGGAAAAGATGATGACCGAAAGTTGTCAAACCTGTACAACCTTGTAATATCATCAACAATTCTAGTTGCAAGAACATACCAAGGATCTTTGAGATCCTTGATTACAACTTGGTGAGGTGAAGAATCTACGGTTTTACGTTTTCATCTTGAGATGGTTCTTGTTCTTCTTCTTCTTCCTCTTCACAATCTATGTAGAATAATTTCTTCTCACCACACTTATGTCTCTTACTGTACTTGCTGTCACAATTAAAGCATAAACCTTTTTCTTTTCTTTCCTCCAATTGTTGATGTGTCAACCTTGTAGGTTGAGGTGTTTTAGAAGAAGGAGCATTATTATCTCTATAGATGTTAGGATTGGTCCTTCTAGTAGCCATAGCCATATTTTTACTTTCAACATTTATTGCCACCCTAAATGCATTCTCCAATGATTTGGGTTCCCAAAGGCGAACCTCATGTTGAATGTTATCCCTTAAAGTTCCTATGAATACATCAATCAAGTGGTCATCTAGAATATTTGTTACCTTTATATTCAATCTTTGGAAGTTAACAATGTGCTCTGTAACTGAACACTTTTGCTTGAGATTTATCAATTGGATAAAGAAGGTATTGCTCCTTGTATCCTCATAGTGTGCTATCATTTCTTCTGTGAAAATTGTCCAAGTGATGAGTGATTTGTGAGAACAAAGCCATCAATAGCATACAAATTGATTGGGTTCTAAATATAAAGAAATTATTTGTACCTTTTGTGTATGTTGCACATTATGTAGATCAAATAATTGCTCCATTTGAAGTATCCATGTGATAGGGTCCTTGCCATCAAACTTCCTCATATCGATCTTAGGAATGTGGTTGGTCTTCAACCCAAAGTTGGAGTTTCTCCATTCTTGATTCACCTTCCTTGTGTCCTCATCATGAATTTCATGGGATATATTTTCACTTTTAGGTATCCTCTCTATTACGAAATTTTTCAATCCTTCCATGATCTCCTCTTTTAAACCATCCATCTTAGTATTTATTGCCTCCAACTTAGATTCCATCTCTTGTAGTTCATATTTTGTTACTATATTCTTTTGTAAATCATTTATGTCCTTACGCATGTCTTCACCTTCATCAAGAGTCCAAGTAGGATTGTTTGGAGGCTTATTTGGTGTAGAAGTTCCCTTTTTTGGTGGCATGTTGGCCCTTCCAAGTATCCTTTTATTGTATCTCCAAAATTTCAGCCCTTCTGAGTATGAAATTTTATTTTTTATAGGTCTCTGATATTTTTTCTCTGCAATGCCATAGGTCTGATCAAAATTGGATGTGCCAAGTGGAATTTATGATAACTTCTCCACAACTTGCTGATTTTTTTCCTTTTTAGGAGATGTCACTTGTATAGCATGCCCCACACAAAATAATTGATATAAAATTATGAAAATTGTACCATAACTACTACAGTCTGTCCACTATCCAATGCAACTAGTCTTACTCAATTTGGATACTCTAGGAACAAGTTATTATTGTTTTACCCGAAACACCTTCTTGAGACTAGTCAATAGGACTAGTCAGATACCCTATCTTCCACAGGGTGTATCTACAAATATAAGATGAAAAAGAAGCTAAAATTGTTGCCATAGATACCTTACTAATTTCTGTGAATAGCCTCTGTAGTTCAGGGTGTGAAACATTACATAAAATATTTTATAGAGAAAATTCTGCAATGACTCAATTCAGGATGATTCCAGAACCCTATATTAGAAAGGTTGTATCTCTGAAAGTATAAGGCCTCAGGAGATGAAATTTTAACTCAACATACCTTGATCCGTCTTCTAAATATCCTCCAAGCCATTCCTTATGAATTGTTGTAGAAACAAATTTATATTGAAAATTCCAAGGTGTCTCAGATGTAGCAGCGAAACCCCAAGACCTTGAACTCTGATACCATATGTTAGGAACCAAATATCAATATAGCATAGAAAAACCTTAGAATAAGTACTCAGTGCTTTGAAAAAGAGATAAATTCAAATAATAAGTCTCTTCGAGGGGAAAACCTCCTTATGCCCACATAAATGTTCAATTACAATATGATTCCAAATGAAAATGTCTCCTTGGTATATATAGGAGACTAGGAGGTATAATTACAACTAATGGATTAAAGTAAACATAAATAAAATAACATTACTAATGTAATATGCCTCAATTAAGGGTAATGAGCCACTATTTAGGGCTTAACACAGTCTAAGTATGCTTGTGACCTTCTTCATTGCTTCCACATGGAATATTGTAAACTAGCCCCTTCTCCCTTCCAGTCTGGATTCAAGCTTGTTGCCACCTGTACTTCTCCCAAATTTTATGCCACTTTGTATAATCGGTTAGTTGGTAGCCTCTTATACTTGACTCATACTCATCTTGATCTTTCCTTTGATGTTGGTCTTGTTGCCTGATATATGCAAACTGTAAGGTAGCTAGAGAGGTAGTGGGGGGGCCCAGAGGGCCCATAGTGATAATAGTGGAGGTCATTCAATGTAAGGTGGACTAGGTCCACTATATTATTAAATAAGTCCCACTATGGTAGTTAGATATAATAAATGGATAATT
>ML812528.1:4306-29743 GCA_009831015.1 Picea engelmannii
CAATAATATAGCAATCTAATCCTTTTTAACCATATAATGCAAGTGTTATAGCAATGTAGCATTATCATCCAATATTTGCAACGTAAATAAACAATAAACAAATGAACAATCATACACATACACAATACACCAATTTTTTTACGTGGAAACCCAAAGTGGGAGAAAACCACATAACGATTTTTCTTATATGTCTTAAAGAATTACATTCATTGGAAGCACCAACTTCCTTTGTTTTCCAGCTGCAACTGGAAGGAGGCTCCAACCCCCTAATTTCTCAGGATACAACTTGAGGGAAGTTCCAACTCCCCAATTCTCTGGCTACAACCAAAAGGAGGCTACAACCCCCTATGTTCTCCGGCTACAACCGAAAGGTGGCTACAACCACCTATCCTTGCCCCGTCCAACCACCCTGATGTATAAGTAGAATGATGGAACCACTGTCACATTATCATTGTGAGATATACTGCTGTAAACCTGTACCAATAAACCTGCACCAAAAAACCTGTACCAATAACCTGTACCATGCATCAACCTGTACCTCAACCTGTAATCAACCTATACCATAAACAAGTGCATCAATAATGCACCAACCTGTACCTCAACCTCAACCAAAATCCCTCATCAATTTCATCATCCAAATATTATTTATAACTCTGTAATAGACCAGGTGTATATGATCACATACTTGCAAAATTTCCTTAACATTAAAAACAAGAGACTATCATTTTCATCAAACTTTACTTTAGTCTTGCATGACTAGTTTTGGATTAGTCAACAATCCTAACTTGAAATAATCATAACTATGTACCCGTAATGAATAAAGATCTAAAAATAGTACACAATGTTATTCAGTGTGTTTTATGCAATTCCTCCAGGTGTCACTACTTGGAACCTCTTAGAAAATGATTTATAGCAAAAATTACATACCTTGTTGAAATCTGGCTTATTCTAGAGAGCGAACTTGTAGAGTGTGACCCACACAAAATATTTGTTGTATGGATATGAAAATAGTACAAAAAATACTACAGACTATACTCTAACCAACACATTTGGTCTTATTGAATTTGGATCTATTATGAAGAAGTTATGACATTTTTACCTGAAACACCTGTTTTAGAATAGTTTCAGGACTAGCCACAAACCCTATTTTCCACGGAGTGTAACTCCAAAAATACAACGACCCACAAGCTGAAATTTGTACCAAATCTACTTGGATATGTTTCCTCAATGGAATCCCAATTTCACGGTCTGAATCATTCTAGAAAAAAAGTTATTGCGAAAATGGTGAGATGACCTATAAATAACATACCTTAGAAAGCATCGTCAAAAGAATTTATCCTCCCTTGAATTTTGGCCTTATTTACTTCACCTTTCCTTTGAAATTTGGCTTAGATATCCTTTGGTTACCTCAGTCACCTGTATATATTCAATATTCTCAAGTGTGACTCAAAGGAGAGAGCCTTGCCTCTTATTTATACTTTCATGTAGCTTCCTTAGAAGCATATTCTAGACCACTTTGTCCACATAGTCACCTATGTCCAATTTTGCCAACTTTGCCGCTTGTTCATATATCCAATATCCACTTGAATACTTAACCCATTTTCCTCATTTTAGGGTTAACCTTATTATAACCACTTTACATAATTAGAACGTTCTCCATTTACTTTATTATTTAAATAATCCTCCTTGACTTTGTCACTTCACTTTATTATTTAAATAATCCTCTTTGACTTTGTCACTTCACTTTATTATTTAAATAATCCGCTTTGACTTTTTCACTTCACTTTATTATTTAAATAATTTCTTCTTTGCAAGCATTTTGACTTCTTTGACCTTTTGGGGCTTCAAGCCAACATATGAGGGTCCTCCAACTTCGTAAAGCCATACCTCTCAAACCGTGAGGAGTTATGTAATGTTCCACATACCACCATAAATGACATGACATGCACTATCCATATAGAATAGTCTTACCTGCAAATATATCAAAACTCATACCATTATACATCAAACAAACTTGGGTCCATTACCCAAACCTTTGTGCTACTAGAATTCACTACCACAATTTATTCAAGGGTTGACATCAATGAAAACCAACCCAATTAATCAACAATCTCCCCCTTTTCCATTGATGACAAAACTATGATGAAATACTGAAATCATATCACTCATGCTCCCCTTGGAACCATGCCTGCATCTCTGTGACCGACACCCCCTCTTGAACCATGCCTCTGTCCTCTGCATCTGATAAATATCTCACCCTTTGTCATCAATGGAAAAGGTATCTTTCCATTCAGGTCTTCTCCCCCTAACTGATTCATCTGATCTCCCAACTTGAACTGTCCTCTTTATGGTCATTCCTCATGTACATATAAGACATATAAGATAAGCATTAAAAATAATTCATTTTGGAGTAGAAATAACTCCGAGTCTATGATGAAGATACTCAAAGGATTCCCGTGGAAGCAGTTTTGTAAAGATGTCCGCCACTTGTTATTTTGTGCCCACATATTCAACTTTGATGTTCTTTTCTGCAACCTATTCCCATAGAAAGTGATACTTGATTGGAATGTGCTTCGTCTTGGAGTGCATCACTAGGTTCTTTGAGATACTGATGGCGCTTGTATTATCACAATAGATTGGAATGGGATCATCATACTCAACCTGTATATCTGTTAGAGTTTGTTTCATCCACAAAACTCGTGTACAACATGTTGTTGTTGCAATATACTTTGTCTTCGCTGTAGATAAAGATACTGATGATTGTTTCTTGATTAGCCATGATAATAAACACTCACCCAAGTAGAACACTGTTCCACTGGTGCTTCGTTGGTCATCAATGCAACCAAACCAATCTGCATTTGTGTAGGAAATAAGTGATAGATCCTTTCCTTTTGGATACCATAATCCAAACTCTTCCGTTCCTTTGAGATATCTGAAAATCCTCTTCACTGCTAATACATGTGATTCCTTTGGTACTGCTTGAAATCGTGCCACCTGTCCAACTTCTTGCATTACATATAGTGTAGATGTTGTCACATATAGTAGGCTACCAATCATTGACCTGTATTGCCTCTGATATGTAGACTTTGAATCATCATCTTTTCTCAACTTGCAACTGGTTTGCATGGGAGTGATAACTGGTTTGCAATCTTCTATTCCGAACCTCTTTAGCATTTCTCTGATATACTTGGTTTGAGAAATACAAATTCCTTGGTTGCTTTGACGTATCTAAAGACCCAAAAATGAGGATAGTTCTCCAAGTAATGACATTTCAAATTCATTCTGCATGTCCTTTGCAAATTTCTGGTTTAACCTGTCATCAATACTTCCAAAAATAATATCATCAACATAAACTTCAATTAATAAAATACTATCTTGAGTTACCTTGATGTAGAGGTTGCTGTCTGCACTTCCTTTTCTGAACCCTACCTTTTGTAGATATTTATCTAGTCTAGAGTACCATGCTCTAGAAGCCCGTTTTAGACCATACAAGGCCTTCTTTAATTTACACACATAATTTGCGTTCTCTGACAACTGAAATCCTTCTGGTTTTTCAATGTAGAATTCTTCTTCAAGTTCCCCATTTAGAAAAGATGATTTTACGTCCATCTGATACACTTTAATATTTTTGGAGCATGCATAAGCTAAAATCAATCCGATTGCTTCCATTCTGAAAACTGGGGAAATGTCTCTTCAAAGTTGATTCTTTCAACATGTGCATATCCTTTACATAACAATCTAGCTTTGTTCCTTGTAACCTGTCCATCTTCATTCAATTTATTTCCGTATACCCACTTTGTGCCGATCACATTCTTATCCTTTGGTCTTGGAACCAATTCCCAAGTGTCATTTTTCTCTATTTGATCCACTTCTTCATCCATGTCATTATTCAAAAATTCATCCTTTCTAGCCTCTTCAAACCAGGTTGGTTCAATTGTAGATGAGAGTGGTAGGTGTGTTTATTCTAGTGAATAGATTCTTCTTCTAGTCTCAACTCCTGCATCTTTGTTTCCGATAATCTGATCTGAAGGATGATTATTATGTACTCGTTTGATAGGTGTATTTGGAGGCACTTGCTGAACTTTCTCTTCTGCTTCTGTCAGATCCTCTTCATCTTCCCCTTCTACTTATTTTTCATCTTCTGCTTCTTCTTCGTAAGTTGTACCATCGATTGATTTTCTTCTTCCTTTAATTCTTGTCTACCCGTTTCATCAATTGTTACGTTGATGCTTTCCACAACTTTTTTCAATCTCAGGTTGTAACACTTGTATGCTTACCTTGTACTTGAGTAACCAACAATTACTCCTTTGTCCACGTGAGAGTCAAACTTTCCCATTTTGCATCTTCTCTTTTGATGTAGCATCTACTTCCAAAAACTTTGAAGTGATTCACATTTGCTGGTCTTCCTTTCCATAGCTCGTAGGGATTTTTGTCAGTGTTGTTTTTGAGCATTACTCTGTTTTGAATATGAACTGTTGTATGCACTTCCCGTGTCAAATATATATATGTCAATTTGGAATCCATTAGCATTGTTCGAGCCATTTTCTGTACTGTCCCATTGTTTCTTTCAACAACTCCATTCTCTTGAGGTGTCCTAGCAACAAAGAATTGCCTTTTTATTCCATGCCTGCTGCAGTAGTCCATATATTCCTTTGAAGTGAACTCTCCTCCATTATCATATCTCAAGCATTTGATTTTTGAATCCATTTCATTTTCAATCATTTCCTTGTAGACCTTGAAGTTTTCAAAAGCTTCTGACTTATTCCTGAGAAAACAAACTGTAGTCATTCTTGTATAATCATCAACTAATAAAATAAAGTATTTATCACCTTTTAAACCCTTTGTTGTAGTTGGTCCAACTAGATCAGTATGCACAATTTCTAGTGGTCTTTTCGTTGAATTTTATTTTGATTTAAACCTGGTTTTTGTTTTCTTTCCTTGTTGACAATGCTTTTATAAAGTGTTGGCTGGTTTCGTGATTTGGGGCATTTATCTAACTGCTTCCCTTTTGCTGACTTTGACAAGGTTATAAAAATGTATGTGACCCATTCTTCTGTGCCATAGCCACATTTCATCTTCCTTTCCTAGGCAACACTTTTCATTTCCAATTTCACTTAATACATATATGTTGCTTGAAGTTCTCACAGTTGTTGCAATCAATTTTCCTGAACCTTCTTTTCTTCTCTCGCACTTTTGCGAATCAAAAGTAACTTTATGATCTTGGTCACACATTTGACTCACACTTAGAAGATTATGTTTCATATCTTCTACTAGTAGAACATTTTTCGCCTTGATATTCTTGTTCCCAGTTCTGACTGTACCTTTTCTAATGATTTTAGCTGAATCATCATTTCTGAAGGAGACTGATCCATCTCTTTCCTTTATTAATGTAAGAAACTTGTCTCTATCACTTGTCATGTGTTTTGAACAATCACTGTCAATATACCAACCATGTTTCTTCTGCTTAGCTTGTAGAGCGAGTGTGGATTCTTCATTGCTATACTGATTCTTCTTTCTTATCCATGTCCTTTTTTGAGGTTCATGTTGGAGTCACTTCACACACACCTAGGATTTATTTTTCCTAAGGTTTTTATTTGTTTATTAGTCATAATTAGTCATTATACAGTCTCCTATATTTTAGGAGAGAATATTCCACCTGTAGAATATTCTCTTTCAGTTCACACTTCAGTTTGACTAGTTGAGTTGAGTTTAGATGTTGCATTGGGATCATCACCATGCAACATTGGGATCATCACCATGATAATTCGACCTTTCCTTGGTATCATCACCAAAGTGGCACATTAGACTTGATTCCTTGAGTTAACTCCTCACTACTTTTTGTTCAGTCAGTTAACTGAAGACTAGTTAACTAGTTAACTCAACTAGGTGGCAGTTCACTCCCGTAACTGCCTGAGAGACTAGAATAGGTGGCATTTCACTCCCGTAACTACTGGTGTGTGTCCATATCACTCTAGACCACCACTATGGTGACTTGGTTCACCTCAAGTCGAACTCATTGAGTTATACAAAGTATATCATGTGTAAATTATTCATTATTCATAACGGTTAATGAGAATTCTTTCCATTCTTTTTCTCCTTCTTCTTCTTTTTCCAATTATCTCTGCAAATGTGTGTATCATTGTGTAGCTAGATATATTCTATGCAGGTTCAACACATTTACATGGTATTAGAGCCAACAGAGTGCTAAGCAAAATCTACACCAAAATTTTTTGCAGGTACAAAAAAATCGAAGACAACGGAAAGATGGAATTCCAAAAAGAATTCATTCTTACACCTTACAACTATTTTGCATGGAAGGAGAAAATAGCCATACATCTTCGATCCAGAGGGTTGTATAGGTTAACCATGAATACAAATACAGAGCCAACATTAGCCATAGAAAAATCCAAGTATTTAAATCGCATGGATGAGGCACTCAGAACAATTTGCAGTCTTATTTCTCCTGATCTCCTTTTTCATATATCTTCCTGTAAGACTCCCAATGAAGCCTGGACCATATTGGAAGGGATCTTTGGAAAATAGGATGAGATGAGGGGACACATGATGGAGGTGGAGCTACTCACATTGCATCCAAAACTCTTCGAGAATATCCAAGATTTCTTTACAAAATTCAAGGATTTACTATCGCAACTCAAAGCTTGCGGGGTTGATAAATCGAAGGAGGAGAAACAAATGGTTCTCACCATTCTCTCCAATATTGGTCCCGAATTCTCACTATTCATATCCACATTCCATACCGTTAGATTTGCCTCTAGAGCCACCTAGAAGATGCCTTCTCTTGAGGAATTTATCGAATCCCTGACACAAGAACAAACCAAGCTCATCAACATGGGTGTAATCAAAGGTCCAAGGGCACATGCACTCACTGTGCATGATGGAAACCAAAAATATCATAAATCTAAAGATAAAGATAAGCAGAAATCTCATGCACATACGAAGAAGGAAGGGTACACAAAACCCTTCACCGATGCCTTCGGATCCAAAGGAGAAAAGGGAAGAAAAGGAGAGAAATGCACATACTGTCACAAAGGATTCCATTCGGAATTTGCATGCATGGAAAAACAAATAGATATGATGTCTCAAATACTTCAACAAAAAAACCTTGGAGATCGCATCCCCGAGGGTGCAAAGAAGAAGAAGCCAGAAGATTCGAATTCCAAGAAAGCCAATTCTAGCCATGCCTTGATTGCAATCAACTCCTCTCCTGATGCTTGGATCGTAGATTCAGTAGCATCACATCACATGGCTACCTCAGAAGAAGTCTATTCTTCATTGGATGCATGCAAAGGTCCTCCTATTATGATGGTGGACAACTCTTCTGTTGAAGTCACTGGCAAAGGAAGGATTGAACTCACTAACAGAAGCTTCGAGAACGTGCTGCATGTTCCCAAGATTTTCGTCAACCTTCTCTTCGTGTATCAGATGACGAATTCCGACACTAGAAAGAAAGTCGTATTCACACCAAATTCCATGGACATATACGACATGTAAACCAACTCTAGGGTTGCTACCGGTGAGGTAAATCATTAGTCTAGATTGTATACATTTTCTGAATTCATTGAACCTGATTCTGCTTTACGACTTACTCATGCTGATGAAAGTAGTAGGATATGGCACAAAAGGTTTGGACATTTGAATTTAAGATACATGCAACAAATTAGCAAGCACAGATTAGTTGATGGTCTACCAGACATCCTCTTCTCCAAGGGAGTATGTGAGGGATGTGTTCTCGGAAAACACCCTCAAGAGAAATTTGTCAAAGGAAAGTGTCAACGAGCTTCCACACCTTTAGATCTGATCCATAGTGACCTCATGGGTCCTTTTCCGCATCCATCGATCAACGAAGTGAGGTTTTTTCTCATTTTTGATGATGATTTCTCACGTTTTACTTGGATCTACCTTCTCAAGAAAAAATCCGAGGTCTTTCAACACCTCAAAGATTTCAAAGCTTTGGTTGAGACACAGTTCAGAAAGAAGATCAAATTCCTCCGAACTGATAACGGGAGAGAGTATGTGAATCATGAGATTCATAATCTTTTCCATGAGGCAGGGATTCAATTGCAACATACAGTTCCCTACACTCCACAACAAAACGGAGTTGTCGAGCAGAAAAACAAATCTCTAAAGGAGATGGCATCTTGCATGTTGCATGCAAGGTCACTACCATAGAGACTATGGGCCGAAGCACTTAACTGTGAAACATACATCCAAAATAGATCTCCTCATAGATCTGTCAAGGATAAGACCCCCTACGAGGCTTGGAGCGGTGTCAAACTAGAAGTGGCCCACTTTCGCATTTTTGGTTCACGTGCATGGGCCCAGATTCCCTCTGAAAAGAGGAAGGCACTTGATCCATAGAGAACTAAGTGCATTTTTGTTGGATACCCCGATGGCGTGAAGGGATATCGACTTATTGATCTTTCCTCGGACCGACTCATCATTGAGCGTAGTGTCCAATTCGAGGAAAGTGTCTCGCATGTACCTCAGCAGTCGCATGCAGACACCTTCACTCTTCCACCTGTCTGAGATGATGAGCATGCACATGTTGACTCTTCTTCAGATGAGAGTTCTAATTCAGAGGACTCAGATGATTCATATTCAGAGTCAATACAGTCAGATGCAGAGTTAGAGAATCCAGATGCAGTCGCAAAGCCAGAATAGAGGCCCAAGTGGGCACAGACTACTCTTCAGGATGCAGGGGATCTCGTTGGTGATCCAGCCGATACCAGGAGGACTTGATCTGATTTCAAGGAGCCTCCTATTGCACTCACTGCCATTGAACCATTTCCTGCCAGGCATATTTTCTTGGTTCAGTCTTCAGATCCACAGTCTTATGGCGAGGTTGCTGGAAATTCCTTTTGGGAATCCGCCATGCAGGAGAAGTACAACTCCCTCCTCGAGAACCATATGCAGATGGGTCTACAGGGCCAAGAGCGCAACGGATGGACATATCAGCAGATACAAAGCTAGGCTTTTCGCCAAAGGCTTTCAGCAGGTTCATGGTATTGACTATGATAAGACCTTCGTTCCAACAGTGAAGATGGATTCCATATGATTGACACTTGCCATTGCAACAGCCAAGGGATGGAAAGTCCATCAGATGGATGTGAAGAATGCATTTATTCACGGTGATCTCTTTGAGGAGATCTACATGGAGCAGCCCCAGGGATTTATGCAGGACTCATATTTGGTTTGTCGACTGAAGAAGTCACTTTATGACCTCAAGAAGGCTCCGAGGGCATGGTATGCCAAGATGGACTCCTACCTGTTGTCACAAAACTTTGTACGTTGTAAATCAGACCCAAATGTAGACATCCTCAGGATGGTTGATTCACTTCTACTTTTAGTTCTGTATGTGAATGATTTGCTGATCACTGGTTGCTCGACTTCAGGGATTGCTGCAGTCAAGAGGATTCTTCATGACAGGTTTTTGATGATGGACATGGGTCCGCTACACTTCTTACTTGGACTTGAGATCAGTTAGGATGCATCAAACATCAAACTGTCTCAAGACAAGTATGCACGAGATCTCCTTGAGATATTTCACATGACAGACTGCAAGTCTGCTTCGACTCCTTTCCTATCAGGAGTCAAACTTGAGGATGACGGAGAGACTCCATTGGTTGACAACACACTGTACAAAAAGCTAGTGGGGAGCTTGTTGTATCTCACACACTCAAGACCAGACCTCTCATATGCAGTTGGCATAGTTTCTAGGTTCATACAGGAGCCGCATGAGCTACATTGGAAAGCTGCAAAGTGTATCCTTCGATACATACATTGCACCATCACCTTTGGGATTCATTATGCAGAAGAATCTACATTAGATCTCATTGGTTTTACTGATTCCGACTGGGCTGGCGATAACATTGATCGCAAGTCCACATCTGGTTACTCACTCAGTCTTGGTTCCGGGCCTATCTGTTGGTCAAGCAAGAAGCAAGCTTCCATTGCTCTATCTTCAGCTGAGGCAGAGTACAGAGGGGTAGTTAACATAACCATTTAGGCTACATGGCTACAACATTTTCTCACTGAGTTGGGCATTCAGTTTCATCGGTCGATCGTCATTTGGTGTGACAACCAGAGTACTCTGAAGTTTTGCAAAGATCCAGTTCAGAGGCAGCAGATGAAGCACATCGATATCCACATGCACTACATATGAGACTTAGTACACAAGGGGATCATCGACTTACAATTCTGTCCTTCAGCAGAACATACGACATATATTTTCACCAAGACCTTCACTGAGCATAAATTCCATTCTCTGCGAGGTCGTCTTGGAGTGAAGGACACAATTGCCTAGCAACTGTGGTTCTTCTTTTTTTTACATACATTGTACCTTGAGGGGGGGTTTTTCCCATGAGGTTTTCCCTCTTTCCTCACTTTATTTGCAGTGTATCTTTTGTACTTGGGTACCTAACATGGCCTCGTTGTCAGGACCCAATCTTTATTTTCACCATAGTGATGTTCAAGGGGGGTGTTGGAGTTACTTCACACAAACCTAGGATTTCTTTTTCCTAAGGTTTTTATTTGTTTATTAGTCATAATTAGTCATTATCCACTCTCCTACATTTTAGGAGAGAATATTTCACCTGGAGAATATTCTCTTTCAGCTCACACTTCAGTTTGACTAGTTGAGTTGAGTTTAGATGTTGCATTAAGATCATCACCATGATAATTCAACCTTGCCTTGGTATCATCACCAAAGTGGCACATTAGCCTTGATTCCTTGAGTTAACTCCTCACTACTTTTTGTTCAATCAGTTAACTAAATACTAGTTGACTAGTTAACTCAATTAGGTGGCAGTTCACTCCCGTAACTGCTTGAGAGACTAGAATAGGTGGCAGTTCATTCCCGTAACTGCTGGTGTGTGTCCATATCACTATAGACCACCACTATGGAGACTTGGTTCACCTCAAGTCAAACTCATTGAGTTATATAGAGTATATCATATGTAAATTATTCATTATTCATAACGGTTAATGAGAATTCTTTCCATTCTTTCTCTCCTTCTTCTTCTTTTTCCAATTATCTCTACAAATGTGTGTATCATTGTTTAGCTAGATCTATTTTGTGTAGGTTCAACACATTTACAGTTCATGTCTGTGACTGTTGTTGTTCTGTTGTGGTTCTGTAGGAGGGACTGCCATTCTGCAATATTTGGACATGTGTCCAAAGTTGTTACATTTGTAGCATTCCACTTCAGTGCTCAAAGATTCAAACTTGTTGGAACCTCTTCTCTGTGTTTCACTATGCCTTCCTGGATAACCCTTTTGTGTATGAATTTCAAAGTTGTTTACGTTCCTGTTGTTTTCTCTGCAATTTACAACTTTATGTCCAAAATTATTACATGCACAACATAATAAAAAAAAATAGTTTGATAACTAGGAGTTGAATATCTTTTGAAAGGAGGTACTCTTATGAATCCTTCTTCTTCTTGAGGCCTATCTGTTTCTATCGGTCATTGATTCTGAAATCTGAATCTTCTTGGTGTAGGAGTGACTTTAAAATTTTCTTTGTAGACCTTACTATCCCCTTTGATTGTTTTTGCATAGATTTTTGGATATGTTTCTTGTTCTATTGTTTTGGAGCTTGATCCCTTTTCTGTATGATTGTATCCAAGTCCAGACTTGTCATGATGAAGTTTTCGACTGCTGATAATGTCATTCAAAACTTTTGAGTTGTTCTGCATATTTTTCTTTTGAATATCCTTTCTTAATGTGACAATTTCTGCTTCCAAATTTCCAATGATCCCGTCTCTTCCTTCTAACTGTTCTTTGAGTGATTCTTCAATTCGTTTATCTTCATCAATTTGAACCTTCAAATTTGTGATCATTTGTTCTAGTTCATGAGTGTCTTCTTTCTTGTCTAGTTCCGCTTGTAGTTTCTTGTTTTTCTTCTGATAACTTCTATGTCACACAACAATTCTTCTTGGTAGTCAACTTCTGCCTCTTCATATTCTTCTTCGGAGTCTTCTTTATCAGAGTCTTATACTACCATGAATATAACTCTTTCTGTCTTACTGTCACTGACTTCATATTCATCTGATGATGATATATCTTCTTTGGTGCATAAGATTTTCTTGAAAACTTTCTTTGTGGTTCTTTTGCCTTTATATGTTTGTTTTTTATTTGAGTAACCTTCATCATTTCTATTTTTCTTATGAGGATATTTGTTATAAAAATGACCAATACCATCACAATTAAAACAAATCAATGGAGGTTTACCTCTATACCTGTCGTTGGTTCCCTTGTTCAATCTTCTGACAAAGTTGGTCGCTTCTTCATCATCTTCCGAGATGTCACTGCTACTGCTATGTTCTTTTTCTTTTTTCTTTGACCTTTTGGATGCTTTGAAGGATGCTTTTTTTATATCTGGATTTTCCCATTCAATTCTCATTTCATATGTTGTGAAGATTCCATGTAGTTCGTCCATGCTTATTGAGTTTAGATCTGCTCTTTCTTCTAGTGATGACATCTTAGGGTCAAATCTCATAGGAAGAGATCTTAGTACCTTTTTAACAATTACAGATTCTTTGATTTCTTCTCCCAATCCCAGGATTGCATTTACTATTTCATCGACTCGTAAAAAGTAAGTTGCAATATTCTCATATTTCTTCATCTTTAGATGTTCGAACTGACCTCTGTAAGTTTGAAGCTTTGCTGCTTTGAATTTTGAATCTCCTTCATAAATATTTCAAAGTTCGTCCCAAATCTCTTTAGCGGATTTATAATGTGCAACTTTTGTGAATACCGATTCTCCAAGACCATTCAAAAGTGAATTTGTGGATTTGGAATTATTCTGACCGAGTTTCACTTCTTTGTCATTTGTTGGCGGACCTGCTGGTGCTATGTATCCATCTACACTTGATTGCCAAATTTCAAATCCCTGTGCTTGTATATATGTCTTCATCCTTATGCTCCAAAATGCATACATCTGTCCATCAAACTATGATATTCCATTTTTATACATGTTGTTTCTCTCCATGATCTACCTTTCAGCGGTTAAACTGATTTCTGAAGGAACCTTCTTTGATACCAATTGTTGGATTACTGAGAGGGGGGGGGGGTGAATCAGTAATAGAGCAATCTAATCCTTTTTAACCATATAATGCAACTGTTATATCAATGTAGCATTATCATCCAATATTTTCAGAGTAAATAAATAATGAACAAATGAACAATCATACACATACACAATACACTGGTGTTTTTACGTGGAAACCCAAAGCGGGAGAAAACCACGAAATGATTTTTCTTATATGTATTGAATAATTACATTCATTGGAAGCAACAACTTCCTTTGTTTTCCAGCTACAACTGGAAGGATGCTCCAACCCCCTAGTTTCTCAGGCTACAGCCTGAGGGAAGCTCCAAATCCCCAATTCTCTAGCTACAACCATAAGGAGGCTACAACCAGAAGATGGCTACAACCACCTGTCCTTGCCTCGTCCAACCACCCTGACGTATAAGTAGAATGATGGAACCACTGCCACATTATCACTGTGAGATATACTGTTGTAAACCTACACCAAACAACCTGTACCAATAACCTGAACCATGCATCAACCATGCATCAACCTGTACCTCAATTTGTAATCAACCTGTAACATAAACAAGTGCATCAACCATGCACCATCCTGTATCTGAACCTCAACCAAAATCACTCATCAATTTCATCATCCAAATCTGATTTGTAACTATGTAATAGACCTGGTGTATATGATCACATACCTGCAAACCTTCCTTAACTTTAACAACAATTTTCTATCATTTTCATCAAACTTACTTTAGTCTCACATGACTAGTTTTGGATTAGTCAACAAATCTAACTTGAAATAATCATAACTATGTACCTGTAATGAATAAAGATTTGAAAATAATACACAATGTTCTTCAATGTGTTTTGTGAAATTCCTCTGGGTATCACTACTTGGAACCTCTCAGAAAAGGAGTTATAGCAAAAATGACATACCTTGTTGAAATCTGGATTATTCTAGAGAGCGAACTTGTAGAGTGTGCCTCGCACAGAATATTTGTTGAATGGATCTGAAAATTGTACACAAAATACTACAGACTGTACTCTAACCAACACATTTGGTCTTACTGAATTTGGATCTGTTATAAAGAAGTTATGACGTGTTTACCTGAAACACCTGTTTTAGACTAGTTTCAGGACTAGCCTTAAACCCTATTTTCCATGGATCGTAACTCCAAAAATACAACGACCCACAAGCTGAAATTCGTAACACAACTACTTGGATAGTTTTCCTGAATGGCCTCCCAATTTCACAGTCTGAATCATTCTATAAAAAATGTTATTGCGAAAATGGTGAGATGACATGTAAATAACATACCTTATAAAGCATCATCAAAATAATTTATCCTTCCTTGAATTTCAGCCTTCTTTACTTCACCTTCCTTCTGAAATTTGGCTTAGATATCCTTTGGTTACCTCAGTCACCTGTAGATATTCAATATTCTCAAGTGTGATTCAAATGAGAGAGCCTTGCCTCTTATTTATACTTTCATGTAGCTTCCTTAGAAGCATATTCTAGACCACTTTGTCCACATAGCCACTTTGTCCACATAGTCACCTATGTCCAACTTTTCCCAATTTGCCACTTGTCCATATATCCAATAGCCACTTGACTACTTAACCCATTTTCCTCATTTTAGGGTTAACCTTCTTAGAACCACTTTCCATAATTAGAAATTTCTCCATTTACTTTATTATTTAAATAATCCTCTTTGACTTTGTCACTTTACTTTATTATTTAAATAATCCTCTTTGACTTTGTCACTTCATTTTATTATTTAAATAATCCTCTTTGACTTTGTCATTTCACTTTATTATTTAAAGAATCCTCTTTGACTTTGTCACTTCACTTTATTATTTAAATAATCCTCTTTGACTTTTTCACTTTGGTTTATTATTTAAATAATTTCTTCTTTGCAAGCACTTTGTCTTCTTTGAACTTTTGGGGCTTCAAGCCAAAATATGAGGGTCCTCCAACTTCGTAAGGCCATAAATCTCAAACCATGAGGAGTTATGTGATGTTCCACATACCACCAGAAATGGAATGACATGTACTATCTATCTATAATAGTCTTACTTGCAAATATATCAAAACTCATACCATTATACATAAAAAAACCTTGGGTCCATTAACCAAATCTTTGTGCTACCAGACTTTCTTCAAGGGTTGACATCAATGACAACCAACCCAATTAATCAACAATCTCCCCCTTTGGCATTGATGACAACACTTTGAAGCAATACTGAAATCATATCTCTCATTCTCCCCCTGGAACCATGCCTACATATTTGTGACCAACGCTCCCTCTGGAACCATTCCTCTGTCCTCTACATCTGATAAATCTCTTCCCTTTGTCATCAATGGCAAAGGTATCTTTCCATTCAGTTTTTCTCCCCCTAATTGACTTGTCTGATCTCCCAACCTAAACTATCCTCTTTATGGTCCTTCCTCATGTACATCGAAGACATATAAGATAAGCATTCAAAAGCATTCATTTTGGAGTAGAAATAACTCTGAGTCTCTGGCGAAGATACTCAAAGGCTTCCAGTGGAAGCAATTTTGTAAAGTTGTATGCCACTTGGTTTTTTGTGCCCACATATTCAACTCTGATGTTCTTTTTTGCAACCCGTTCCCATAGAAAGTGATACTTGATTGAAATGTGCTTCATCTTGTAGTGCATCACTGAGTTCTTTGAGATACTGATGGCACTTGTATTATCACAATAGATTGGAATGATATCATCATACTCAACCTGCATATCTGTCAGAGTTTGTTTCATCCATAGAACCTGTGTACAACATGTTGCTGCTACTATATACTCTGCTTTGGATGTAGATAAAGATACCGATGATTGTTTCTTGCTTATCCATGATACTAAACACTCACCCAAGTAGAAAGATGTTCCACTGGTGCTTCGTCGATCATCAATGCAACCTGCCCAATCTGCATTTGTGTAGGCAATAAGTGATATATCATTTCCTTTTGGATACCAAAATCCAAAATCTTCTGTTCCTTTGAGATATCTGAAAATCCTCTTCACTGCTAACACATGTGATTCCTTTGGTGCTGCTTGAAATCGTGCCACTTGTCCAACTTCTTGCATTACATATGGTCTGGATGCTATCACATATAGTAGGCTACCAATCATTGACATGTATTGCCTCTGATATGTAGACTTTGAATCATCATCTTTGCTCAACTTGCAACTGGTTTGCATGGGAGTGATAACTGATTTGCAATCTTCCTTTCCAAACCTCTTTAGCATTTCTTTGATATACTTGGTTTGAGAAATAAAAATTCCTTGGTTGATTTGACGTATATGAAGACTTAGAGGGAAGGATAATTCTCCAAGTAATGACATTTCAAATTCATTCTGCATGTCCTTTGCAAATTTTTGTCTTAATCTGTCATGAGTACTTCAAAAAATAATATCATCAACATAAACTTCAATTAATAAAATACTATCTTGAGTTACCTTGATGTAGAGGTTGTGTCTGCAATTCCTTTTCTGAACCCTGCCTGCTGTAGATATTTATCCAGTCTAGAGTACCATGCTCTAGGATCCTGTTTTAGACCATACAAGGCCTTCTTTAATTGACACACATAATCTGCGTTATCTGACAACTGAAATACTTTTGGTTGTTCAATGAAGAATTCTTCTTCAAGTTCCCCATTCAGAAAAAATGATTTTATGTCCATCTGATACACTTTAATATTTTTGGAGCATGCATAAGCTAAAAACAATCGGATTGCTTCCATTCTGGAAACTAGGGAAAATGTCTCTTCATAGTCGATTCCTCAACCTATACATATCCTTTACATACCAATCTAGCTTTGTTCCTTGTAACCTGTCCATCTTCATTCAATTTATTCCTGTATACCCACTTTGTGCCAATCACATTCTTATCCTTTTGTCTTGGAACCAATTACCAAGTGTCATTTTTCTCTATTTTATCCAATTCTTCATCCATGGCCTTATTCCAAATTTCATCCTTGCTGGCCTCTTCAAAATAGGTTGGTTCAATCATAGATGAGAGTGCTAGGTGCGTTTGTTCTGGTGAATAGATTCTTCTTCTAGTCTCAACTTCTGCATCTTTGTTTTCGATAATCTGATATGAAGGATGATTCTTCTGTACTTGTTTTCTAGGTGTCTTTGGAGGCACTTTCTGAAATTTCTCTTCTTCTTCTGTCGGATCCTCTTCATCTTCCCCTTCTACTTCTTTTTCATCTTCTGCTTCTTCTTCGTAAATATGTTCCATTGATTCATTTTATTCTTCCTTTAATTCTTGTCTACCCGTTTCATCAATTGTTATGTTGATGATTTCCACAACTTTGTTCAATCTCACGTTGTAACACTTGTATTGTTTCCTTGTACTTGATTAACCAAAAATTACTCCTTTGTCCACATGAGAGTCAAACTTTCCCATTCTTCCATCTTCTCTTTTGATGTAGCATTTGCTTCCAAAAACTCTGAAGTGCTTCACATTTGTTGGTCTTCCTTTCCATAGCTCGTAGGGAGTTTTTTTAGTGTTGTTTCTGAGAATTACTCTGTTTTGAATGTGAACTGTTGTATGCACTGCCTGTGTCCAAAAGATATATGCCCATTTGGAATCCATTACCATTGTTTGAGCCATTTCCTGTACTGTCTTGTTCTTTCTTTCAACAACTCCATTCTGTTGAGGTGTCCTAGAAACAAAGAATTGCCTTTTTATTCCATGTATGCTGAAGTATTCCATAAATTCATTTTAAGTGAACTCTCCTCCATTATCAGATCTCAAACATTTGATTTTTGAATCCATTTCATTTTCAACCATTTCCTTGTAGACCTTGAAATTTTCAAAAGTTTCTGACTTATTCATGAGAAAACAAACTGCAGTCATTCTTGTATAATCATCAACTAATAACATAAAATATTTCTCACCTTTTAAACCCTTTGTTGTAGTTGGTCCAACTAGATCAATATGCACAATTTCTAGTGGTCTTTTCGTTGAATATTCTTTTAATTTAAACCTGGTCTTTGTTTGATTTCCTTGTTGACAATGCTTTTATAAAGTGTTGGTTGGTTTCATGATCTGGCACATTTCTCTAACTGTTTCCCTTTTGCTGACTTTGACAAGGTTATCAAAATGTATGTGACCTATTATTCTATTCCATAGCCAACTTTCATCTTCCTTTCCTAGGAAACACTTTTCATTTCCAATTTCACTTAATACATATAATTTGCTTGAAGTTCTCGTAGCTGTTGCAATCAATTTATCTGAACCTTATTTTATTATCTTGCACTTTTGTGAATCAAAAGTAACTTTATGACCTTGGTCACACATTTGACTCACACTTAGAAGATTATGTTTCATATCTTCTACTAGTAGAACATTTTCTGCCTTGGTATTCTTTTTCCCAATTCTGACTGTGCCTTTTCTAATGATTTTAGCTGAATCATCATTTCCAAAGGAGACTGATCCATCTTTTTCCTTTCTTAATGTAAGAAACCTATCTCTATCACCTTTCATGTGTTTTGAGCAACCACTGTCAACATACCAACCACATTTCTTCTTCTTAGATTGTAGAGCGAGTGTGCATTCTTCATTGCTATAATGATTCTGCTTTCTTATCCATGTCCTTTTCTGAGGTTCCTGTCTGTGACTGTTGTTGTTCTATTGTGGTTCTTTAGGAGGGACTATCATTCTGCAATCTTTGTACATGTGTCCAATTTTTTTACATTTGTAGCATTCCAGTTCAGTGCTCAAAGATTCAAACCTGTTGTAACTTATTCTCTGTGTTTCAATAGGTCTTCTTGGATAACCCTTTTGTATATGAATTTCAAAGTTGTTTATGTTCCTGTTGTTAGCTCTGCAATTCACAACTTTATGTCCAAAATTATCATATGCATAACATAAACCAAAAAAAATAGTTTGATACTTGGGAGTTGAAGATATTTTGAAAGGAGGTACTCTTAAGAATCCTTCTTCTTCCTGAGGCCTATCTGTTTATGTCGGTCATTGATTCTGAAATCTGAATCTTCTCGCTGGAGGAGAGCCTCTGCAATTTTCTTTGTAGACCTTCCTATCCCCTTTGATTGTTTCTGCATAGATTTTTGGATATGTTTCTTATTCTGTTGTTTTGGAGCTTGATCAATTTTCTGTCTGATTGTATCCAAGTCCAGACTTGTCATGATGAAGTTTTTTATTGTTGATAATGTCATTCAAAACTTTTAAGTTGTTATGCATATTTTTCTTTTGAAGATCCTTTCTTAATGTGACAATTTCTGCTTCCAAATTTCCAATGATCCTGTATGTTCCTTCTAGATGTTCTTTGAGTGCTTCTTCGATTCTTTTATCTTCTTCAATTTGAACCTTCAAATTTGTGATCATTTGTTCTAGTTTCTGAGTGTCTTATTTTTGTCTAGTTCCAATTGTAGTTCCTTGTTTTTCTTCTTTTCTCTTCTGATAACTTCTATGGCACACAACAATTCTTCTCGGTAGTCAACTTCTCCTCTTCATATTCTTCTTAGGAGTCTTCTTTATGAGAGTCTTCTATTGCCATGAATATAACTCTTTCTGTCTCACTGTCACTGACTTCATCTTCATCTGATGATGAGATGTCTTCTTTGATGCATAAGCTTTTCTTGAAAACTTTCTTTATGGTTCTTTTGCCTCTATATGTTTGTTTTCTATTTCAGCAACCTTCATCATTTCTCTTTTTCTTATGAGGACATTTGTTACAAAAATGACCTATACCATCACAATTAAAACAAATCAAAGGAATCTTACCTCTATACCTACCGTTGGTTCCCTTCTTCAATTTTCTGACAAAGTTGGCTGCTTCTTCATCATCTTCCGAGACGTCACTGTCGCTGCTATGTTCTTTTTCTTTTTGCTTTCCCTTTTTATTTGAACTTTTGTATGCTTTGAAGGTTGCTTATTTTATATATGGATTTTCCTATTTAGTTCTCATTTCATATGCTATGAAGATTCCATGTAGTTCGTCCATGCTTATTGAGTTTAGATATGCTCTTTCTTCTAGTGTTGATATATTAGGGTCAAATTTCATAGGAAGAGACCTTAGTACCTTTTGAACAATTAAAGATTCTTTGATTTCTTCTCCCAATCCCAAGATTGCATTTACAGTTTCATCGACTCGTAAAAATTAAGCTGAAATATTCTCATCTTCCTTCATCTTTAGTTGTTCGAACTGACCTTTGTAAGTTTGAAGCTTTGCTGCTTTGACTTTTGAATCTCATTCATAAATATTTCGAAGTTTGTCCCAAATCTCTTTAGCGTATTTACAATGTTCAACTTTGGTGAATACCGATTCTCCAAGACCATTCAGAAGTGAATTTATGGCTTTGGAATTATTCTGACCAAGTTTCACTGCTTTGTCATTTGTCGGCGGAACTGTTGGTGCTGTGTATCCATCTACAGTTGATTTCCAAATTTCAAATCCATGTTCCTGTACATATGTCTTCATCCTTATGCTCCAAAATGCATACTTCTATCCATCAAACTGTGGTCTTCCATTTTTGTACATGTTGTTGCTCTCCATGATCTACCTTTTAGTGGTTAACTGATTTCTGAAGGAACCTGCTCTGATACCAATTGTTGGATTACTGAGAGGGGGGGTGAATCAATAATAGAGAAATATAATCTTTTTTAACCATATAATGCAAGTGTTATATCAATGTAGCATTATCATCCAATATTTGTAGAGTAAATAAACAATGAACAAATGAACAATCATACACATACACAATACACCAATGGTTTTACGTGGAACCCCAAAGCGGGAGAAAACCATATAAAGATTTATACTTTTGTATATACAAAAACCTTTATTGTGGAATGTGATGCCTCGGGAAATGGAATTGGTGTTGTTCTAATGCAAGAAGGAAGGCCCCTGGCTTTTGAAAGTCGACCACTCAAGGGAAAGGACTTACACAAACCCATTTATGAGAAGGAAATGATGGCAATACTACATGCATTGAAGAAATGATGTCCTTACATAATAGGTAGGCACTTCAAGGTCAAAACAGATCATGATAGTCTTAAATACTTCTTGGAACAAATACTATCTTTAGAAGAACAACAAAAACGAGTAACCAAGATATTGGGTTATGATTTTGAAATCGTCTATAAAAAAGGGAAGCAAAATGTTGTGGCAGATGCACTCTCAAGAAAGGATGAATATGTTGAGGCCTTTCTCTGTTCTATATCGATCATCTAACCCAATTGGATAATAGAATCAAGGGATGAATGGAAGAATGATGAAAAAGTGTGGACTCTCATTCAAAGGTTGCAACAAGATTCCAGTGCATCAGATACATTTACATGGAAAAATGATTCACTATGGTACACAGATCACTTATATTTACGTAAGAACTCCCAACTCAAACAAAAGGTACTATTGGAATTGCACACCTCTCTAGTAGGAGGGCACTCAGGATTTTTAAAAACCTACCATAGGATCAAGAAGGATTTTTTTTGGGATGACCTTAAAACTGATGTTCAAAGGTTTGTGGCAGAATGTTTGTTTTGCCAACAAAATAAGGTGGAAACAATTAAGACCCCAGGTATTTTACAACCATTAGCCATCCCAAGTCAGTGCTGGGAGGAGGTTTCCATGGATTTCATCATAGGTTTACCGAATTCTGAAGGAAAGAGTGTCATCATGGTGATTGTTGATAGACTGACCAAGTACGAACACTTTTGTGCACTCTCTCATCCATTCAAAGCTAGTACAATTTCCACCACATTCATGGAGACAGTTCAAAAGATACATGGCAGCCCAAAGATTATTGTAAGTGACAGAGATCCCATCTTCACTGGACATTTTTATACATAATTGTTTTCTTGTTTGGGTACTCAATTGGCTCATAGCTCATCCTTTCATCCTCAATCTGATGGACAAAACGATATAGTGAACAAATGTCTGGAAGGCTACCTTTGTTGCTTTGTCTCTGACAAACAAACACAATGGTTCAAATGGTTACCTTTGGCAAAATGGTGGTATAACACTTCCTTTCATACTGCAACAAAAATAATACCATTTATGGCACTCTATGGATACCACCCTCCTTCCATCACTTCTCTAAAAGAAAAATATAAGGTTAAAGCGGTGGAATATCACATAGAGCATCAACAACAAGTTCTCCAAATCTTAAAGGACAACCTAACCATGGCACAAAATCACATGAAATAGCAAGCAACTCAACATCGTAGTGAAAGAAGTTTTGAAGTAGGGGATTGTGTGTTTTTAAGACTACAACCATACAAACAGATGTCCCTCAAGCAAGCCAAGAAGGATAATAAATTATCACCAAAGTACTATGGCCCTTATATGGTGTTGCAAAATATTGGTACTATGGCATACAAATTGGAGTTGCCTACAGCTTCACGAGTACACCAAGTTTTCCATGTTTCATGCTTAAAGAAGGTTATAGGTGACAAGATCCCAGTTCAAACTATATTTCCAGAACTTGACAAGGAAGGAAAAATCATATTGGAGCTTGAAGCCATCACTGACACAATAATTTTCTAGTTGAGGAATAGATCCATTTTAGAGTATCTCATTAAATGGAGGAAACTACCGGCTGAAGATTCCACTTGGGAAGATGATTCTTTTATACAGAAGCAGCTAGAGTTACTCAAGCGTTGCAGACAACACTTGTCTCAAGGGGAGGGGCATGTTAATCCCTAAATATTGGCTCATTACCCCTTAATTGGGGCATATTACATTAATAATGTTATTCTATTTATGTCAGCTTTAGGCCATTAGTAATTATACTTCCTAGTCTAGTATATATACCAAGGAGACATTTTCATTTGGAATCATCTTGTACTTGAACATTTATGTGGGGTAAAAGGAGCTTGCCCCCTCAAAGAGACTTATTATATGAAATTCTATCTTTTTCAAGGCATTGTGTACTTATTCTGAGGTTTTTCTATGCTATATTGATATTTGGTTCTTAACAAGCCTGTTTTAGACCATACGAGACCTTCTTTAATTTACACACCAAATCTGCGTTCTCTATCAACTGAAATCCTTCTAGTTGTTCAATGTAGACTTCTTCTTCAAGTTCCCCATTCAGAAAAGCTAATTTTACGTTCATATGATACACTTTAATATTTTTGGAGCATGCATAAGCTAAAAGAAATCAGATTGCTTCCATTATGGAAACTAGGGAAAATGTCTCTTCAAAGTCGATTCCTTCAACCTGTGCATATCCTTTACATACCAATCTAGATTTTTTACTTGTAACCTGTCCATATTCATTCAACTTATTCTTGTATACCCACTTTGTGTCGATCACATTCTTATCCTTTGTTCTTGGAACCAACTCCCAAGTGTCATTTTTCTCTATTTGATGCAGTTCTTCATCCATGGAATTATTCCAAAATTCATCCTTGTTTGCCTCTTAAAAACAGGTTGGTTCAATCGTAGATGAGAGTGCTAGGTGCATTTGTTCTGGTGAATGGATTCTTATTCTAGTCTCAACTCCTGCATCTTTGTTTCTGATGATCTGATCTGAAGGATGATTCTTCTGTACTCGTCTGCTAGGTGTCCTTGGAGGAACTTGATGAAATTTATCTTCTACTTATTTCAGATCCTCTTCATCTTCCCCTTCTACTTCTTTTTCATCTTCCGTTTCTTCTTTGTAAATCTGTTCCATTAATTCATCTTCTTCTTCCTTTAATTTTTGTCTACCTATTTCATAAATTGTTACGTTTATGCTTTCCACAACTTTTTTCAATATCAGGTTGTAACACTTGTATGCTTTCCTTGTACTTGAGTAACCAACAAGTACTCCAGTGTCCACACGAGAGTCAAAATTTCCCATTTTGCCATCTTCTCTTTTGATGTAGCATTTGCTTCCAAAAATTCTGAAGTGCTTCACATTTGTTGGTCTTCCTTTCCATAGCTCGTAGAAAGTTTTGTCAGTGTTGTTTCTAAGCATTACTCTCTTTTGAATGTGAAGTGTTGTATGCACTGCCTGTGTCCAAAATATATCTGTCAATTTGGAATCCATTAGCATTGTTCGAGCCAATTCCTGTACTGTCCTGTTCTTTCTTTCAACAACTCCATTCTGTTGAGGTGTCCTAGCAACAAATAATTGCCTTTTTATTCCATGCCTGTTGTAGTAGTCCATAAATTCCTTTGGAGTGAACTCTCTTCCATTATCAGATCTCAAGCATTTTATTTTTGAATCCATTTTGTTTTCAACCATTTCCTTGTAGAACTTGATGTTTTCAAAAGCTTCTGACTTATTCCTGAGAAAGAAAATTGCAGTCAATCTTGTATAATCATCAACTAATAAAATAAAGTATTTCTCACCTTTTAAACCCTTTGTTGTAGTTGGTCCAACTAGATCAGTATGCACAATTTCTCGTGGTCTTGTCGTTGAATATTCTTTTGATTGAAACCTGGTCTTTGTTTGCTTTCCTTGTTGACAATGCTTGCATAAAGTGTTGGTGGGTTTCATGATCTGGAGCATTTCTCTAACTGCTTTCCTTTTTTTGAATTTGACAAGGTTATAAAAATGTATGTGACCCATTCTTCTGTGCCATAGCCAACTTTCATCTTCCTTTCCTAGGAAACACTTTTCATTTCCAATTTCACTTAATACATATATGTTGCTTGAAGTTCTCGCAGTTGTTGCAATCAATTTTCCCGAACCTTCTTTTCTTATCTCACACTTTTGTGAATCGAAAGTAACTTTATGACCTTGGTCACACATTTGACTCACACTTAGAAGATTATGTTTCATGTATTCTACTATTAGAACATTTTCTGCTTTGGTATTCTTGTTCTTAATTCTGACTGTGCCTTTTCCAATGATTTTAACTAAATCATCATTTCCAAAGGAGACTGATAAATCTCTTTCCTTTCTTAATGTAAGAAAATTGTCTCTATCACCTGTCATATGTTTTGAATAGCCACTGTCAACATACCAACCACGTTTCTTTTGCTTAGATTGTAGAGCGAATGTGCATTCTTCATTGCTATACTAATTCTTCTTTCTTATCCATATCCTTTTCTGAGGTTCTTGTTTGTGACTGTTGTTGTTCTGTTATGGTTCTCTAGGAGGGACTGTCATTCTGCAATCTTTGGCCATGTGTCAAAAGTTGTTACATTTGTAGCATTCCACTTAAGTGCTCAAATATTCAAACCCGTTGTAATTTCTTCTTTGTGTTTCACTAAGCCTTCTTGGATAACCCTTTTGTGTATGACTTTCAAATTTGTTTATGTTCCTGTTGTTAGCTCTGCAATTCACATATTTATGTCCAAAATTATTACATGCATAACATAAACCAAAACAAATAGTTTGATACCTGGGAGTTGAATATCTTATGAAAGGAGGTACTCTTATGAATCCTTATTC